>JANVFO010000127.1:0-64647 GCA_027919855.1 Lentinula guzmanii | reverse complement strand
CCTAACCCCCTAACCCCTAACCCTAACCCCTAACCCCTAACCCCCTAACCCCTAACCCCCCCCCTAACCCCTAACCCCCCTAACCCCTAACCCCCTAACCCCCTAACCCCCTAACCCCCTAACCCCCTAACCCCCCCTAACCCCTAACCCCCTAACCCCTAAGACCATCGGATCACAAGACTTGTGTTCGTTGAATGCTTTCAAAACAATTTGTCAACCACGGATCAGCTGACTTGTAAATTTTTGGGAATTTTTTGCTTCGCACCGGAGATTGGAATTAATGGCTTTCAAACGCTCAAGCCTAAAAGGTGGATACTGTTATATTCATGCAAAGGAGCTTATTATATTTACTTACAATTGTTAACTAACCGTCCGATCGGGGCCGAGCATCCATTACGCACCTTGCTTCAATTGGTCGCAGAATGATGATAACAAATTTCCCATCCCCACAAAGGAGCTTATTATCTCTCTTTATATTTACTTACAATTGTTAACTAGCCATCCCATCGAAGCTGAACATCTGTTATGCACCTATCATCTAACGGATCCCAAAGGAAAGATAAACTGCATCCGATTCGGATCCAGTGGACGTCATACGTGTATCAGACTTCCGAATCCAATCAAACAGTTAGCAGACACAACTCCTTTATATGAATATAACAGTAGGTACGCAAGTAACTTATTTGTGCACTTGGTCATCTCAGAGATTTCGACTCGGGGCCATGCATAGCAAAAATTCAAATATTCATGGATCCGAACGGACCAATCGTGCATTGTCCGACATATTATCATTAGCAGACACAACTCCTTTGTATGAATATAACAGTACATATGCAAGTAACTTATTTGTGCACTTGGTCATCTCAGAAATTTCGGTTCCATGCAATGCATAGCAAAAATTTAATTATTCATGAATTCGAACATACCAATGGTGCGTTGATGAGTAGTGTTAGCTACAGGCATTGTAACAGGAAAGATAAACTGCATCCAATTCAGATCCAGTGGACGTCAAATGCGTATCAGACTTCAGAATCCAATCGAACAGTAAGCAGACACAACTCCTTTGTTTGAATATAACAGTAGGTAGGCAATTAACTTATTTGTGCACTTGGTCATCTCAGAGATTTCGACTCGGGGCCATGCATAGCAAAAATTCAAATATTCATGGATCCGAACGGACCAATCGTGCATTGTCCGACATATTATCATTAGCAGACACAACTCCTTTGTATGAATATAACAGTACATATGCAAGTAACTTATTTGTGCACTTGGTCATCTCAGAAATTTCGGCTCCATGCAATGCATAGCAAAAATTTAATTATTCATGAATTTGAACATACCAATGGTGCGTTGATGAGTAGTGTTAGCTACAGGCATTGTAACAGGAAAGATAAACTGCATCCAATTCAGATCCAGTGGACGTCAAATGCGTATCAGACTTCCGAATCCAATCGAACAGTAAGCAGACACAACTCCTTTGTTTGAATATAACAGTAGGTAGGCAATTAACTTATTTGTGCACTTGGTCATCTCAGAGATTTCGACTCGGGGCCATGCATAGCAAAAATTCAAATATTCATGGATCCGAACGGACCAATCGTGCATTGTCCGACATATTATCATTAGCAGACACAACTCCTTTGTATGAATATAACAGTACATATGCAAGTAACTTATTTGTGCACTTGGTCATCTCAGAAATTTCGGCTCCATGCAATGCATAGCAAAAATTTAATTATTCATGAATTTGAACATACCAATGGTGCGTTGATGAGTAGTGTTAGCTACAGGCATTGTAACAGGAAAGATAAACTGCATCCAATTCAGATCCAGTGGACGTCAAATGTGTATCAGACTTCCGAATCCAATCGAACAGTAAGCAGACACAACTCCTTTGTTTGAATATAACAGTAGGTAGGCAATTAACTTATTTGTGCACTTGGTCATCTCAGAGATTTCGACTCGGGGCCATGCATAGCAAAAATCTAAAAATTCATGGATCCGAACGGACCAATGGTGCATTGTCCGACCTATTATCATACGTGTATCACCGAATCCAATCAAACAGTTAGCAGACACAACTCCTTTGTATGAATATAACAGTAGATATGCGAGTAACGTATTTGTGCACTTGGTCATCTCAGAAATTTCGGCTCCAGGCCATGCATAGCAAAAATTGGATCCAACTGCCCTGGGGGCATTCCACCGGTATGGGTTATCGCATACGTGACTTTTCCTTTTGTTATCTGCATTTACTAATTGTTTCTCAGCTGTGGGCCTCGGGGAAACCATCCCCACTACACCATTCGACTGTTCTACCCCCACTCCTCTCTTGCCGCATTCACCATCCATCAACAACAGTCTCAACACCAGTTTTTTGCATCTGGGAGCCCGTCTCTCACATTCACTGCATATATTCCACTCTTTATTGCTCAAGTAGACTTGTAAATTACTTACGCTATATCTTGATAAATTTCCTCGTATTATCTTGTGCCGTATGTATTATATTTCTTGCTTTCCATCTTGTTGTATTGTACATAGAATTGTAGTGATTATTTTGTGTGTCCTAGGTTGCCATTGTAGAATAATAGTTATTATCTTGTTGTATTATTGTTATGACGATGTGTCAAGTCTCCTCTTACAGGATATGTTAAATTCCCAGCTACACAACACGTCAAATCCCCTCTTACACAATGCATTAAATTCCCCTCTTACACGAACAGTACCTAATCACATACAGTATCTGCCTAATAACTTGTACCAGCTAATAGAGAGCTCAAAAAGACGCAGAAAACTATATATTATGTATAAGTACAAGCCATAGCTTATTAGGCGCCCAAGTGCCGAGCGTGCCGGGATCAGCTGCCGGATGCCTAGATACCAGCCGATCAGCTGCCGAGCGAGCGCTTATCACTTCGAACTTGACTCGCTCTCCATCCCGCAACTTCCTCAGTCGATTCAGACACCCCCCACGCACCGCTCACTCTCAAATTTTACCCACCGCTACATCGTGATGACGAGCACAAAGGTACGTCAACGCCGACCTCTCGATTTCTGTTTCACTGATCGTTCGTAGATCGAAATCTTCTGGGCGATGACGGGCTCCAACGGTCTGCTGTCGAGACCATCTGACGCAGCTATCGTGAGGACAGTGAGGAACGCATTGAGTAATCGAGGGAGCTGGAACTGCCCGAGGGGCATTCCTCCTGTTTGGGTTATCGCGTACGTGATTTTTTCCTTCATTTTTCGTATTCGCTAATCGTTTTGCAGCTGTGGGCCTCGGGGAAACCATCCCCACTATACCATCCGACTCTTCTACCCTGGTTCCCCCTTCGCTGCATTTACGATTCATCAACGACGTTCGCGGCATGAGTTTTTTGCATCCGCGAGCCATTCCTTCACATTTACCGCATATAATCCATTGCTTATTGCTGAAATCAATCTCTAAATTAACTACTCTATATCTTGATCAAAATCTTGTATTATCTTGTGTTGTACATATTGTATTTCTACTATCCCTTGCTATCATAGAATCGTAGTCAGTATTATGTTGTATTGTACATATAGAATTGCGTCAGTAGAATCGTAGCCATTATCTTGTTGTATTGTACATATAGAATTAAATATGTCTCACTATTGTATGTGTGTAGATCTACGTACTAGTGGTTATTGTATTTTTAGCATCCACTTCATACCGTTGGTACTATGTAATTGAGTTGTAGTATTCACTCTCAGGATAGAGACAATCCATGCATAAGTTTAGACACTTAGTTTAACCAGATTGAATTTACATATGTGCCCATATATCATCCTATGTCAGTACAATGTCAGTAAATAGCGCACTTCACCATACATAACATAATGTTAAGTCAAGATCAGGTCCAACCCGAGCTTAGATTCGGGCTCGACCTTGGATTCGAGCTCGATCCTGAATTCGAGCTCGATCCTGGGTTCGAGCTCGATCATGGATTCGAGCTCGATTTTAGATTTGAGCTCGACCATGAGCGCTTGGCACACTCATATTATTCTAACACCTCGTATACTCATTTTTGCCCTGTTTTGTCATGCTCTATATGTACCTACAGATACTATAGAGCATCCTACATAGTTACTAGCCAAGTAACTATCACTCAGTATGTTGAATTATCATGTAAATATTTTCCCCCTACGACCCGTGGGAAAATTCCTTCCTTTTTTGCTCATTGCCTTCCTCGTTCATAACGAGCCATCCCGTTAATTATATCTCTGGGTGAAAATTTTCTGACCATCATACAAGGTATCCTGAACGATTGCTCTCTTCAGAAATCCTCTATATTTTTGTTTAAATAGCCCACTCTCTATATAGAACAGGGTAATAGCAGTAAAGAACAAGCAGTACTACAGGTAAATCTAGTAGGATAACGACTGGATATTTGTACTATTAGCAAATCTTCTCAATATTTTTTCAAGGCAGGTGTTCATTTAATCCTCTTATCATGCACCTGATAAATGTGAAGATCACAATATGTTTTACCAAAAGGAATAGTAAAGTAGTCATCCAACTCGTGCATGTAAGCTTCCAAGCCATAAACACACTTCTCTACAGCATTCTTAAGTCGTGGGCCAATAACTGAATGCTAATAGAGGTCAACCCCTCAACTTGGTACTGAATTCATATTTACCGAGTCATAGTTTACAATGCAAGGAAGACAAATAAATTTTGCATATATGATAACGTTGCCCAAAATGTGCCCTCAATCCACCACCTGTTTTCTCGTCCATAAACTTTTCATCATGGATGGCTTTCGGTCATGCACAGCTCTGGGTTATCACTGCTAAATAAGAGCACATGGCTAATATGCAATGTCTTAATATTATATATATGCAAGAGTGCTAATCAGATAGAAAAGTAATCTGAGTATATAATCAATAGCTTTTCCTTCCTTTTTTCTCGAGGTAAACAAATATTAGTCAAGGAAGCAAACAAAGTTGTACTAGTCAAATATTATGTGATTATATAATGTGAAAGCCTATTATTATAAAGTAATTCCATATACAAAGGACCGATTGTTCACACAATAATGATATTACTAGATTCAGATAAATCCTATTATTATAAAGTAATTCCGTATACAAAGGAACGGTTGTTTGCACAATAATAATATTGCTAGATTCGGATAAATCCTATTATTATAAAGTAATTCCATATACAAAGGAACGATTATTTGCACAATAATAATATTACTAGATTCGGATAAATCCTATTATTACAAAGTAATTCCGTATACAAAGGAACGGTTGTTCGCACAATAATAATATTACTACAATCGTATAAAACCTAACAAATGCTAAAACCCTAAAGGGTTTTAGTATTATAGTATTCTATATTATATGTTACTAAAACCCTTTAGGGTTTTAGTATTATATAATATAATCTTTTATCATATAATATTTTATTTTATATGATACTAAAACCCGTTAGGGTTTTAGTATCATAGTATTCTATATTATATGATATTAAAACCTGTTAGGGTTTTAGTTTCATATAATATAATATTTTAGTCTATAACATAATTTCATAGATTATAATACTTCAATACATAGTATTCTTATTTACTTATTATTTTATTATTCATTCTGATATTTTTAATGTAAACCTTTTTAATATTATATTAAACTAATAGTGGTGTTTTAGAGAAGCAAACAATTCCCATCAATGAACATTAAATGTTTCAGGTGAACTACAAATAAATAATGAGAAATATTTTTCGGCCCCAATCATATCATAGCGCACTAAAATAACTTCGGGCAAACACCAAAAAATGTTCGGACCTTGGCAGATGCAAATGTGAAAAGTTTTGACCGACATTTATTCGGGTCAAGAGTGCAAACAGTACCCGTCATTATTTCCCTGACGTTACGTGAAAATCTGGAACTTCGGGCAAACCCCACAAAATGTTCGGACCTTGGCAGACGCAATTGTGAAAAGTTTCGGCCGACATTTATTCGGGTCAAGAGTGCAAACAATGCCCGTCATTATTTCCCTGACGTTACGTGAAAATCTGGAACTTCGGGCAAACCCCCACAAAATGTTCGGACCTTGGCAGACGCAATTGTGAAAAGTTTCGGCCGACATTTACTCGGGTCAAGAGTGCAAACAATGCCCGTCATTATTTCCCTGACGTTACGTGAAAATCTGGAACTTCGGGCAAACCCCACAAAATGTTCGGACCTTGGCAGACGCAATTGTGAAAAGTTTCGGCCGACATTTATTCGGGTCAAGAGTGCAAACGATCTCCGTCATTATTTCCCTGACGTTGAGTGAAAATCTGGAACTTCGGGCAAACCCCAACAAAATGTTCGGACCTGGGCAGACGCAATTGTCAAAATGTTCGGCCGAAATTTATTCTAGTCAAGGGTGCACAGAGCTCCCGTCATTATATCCTTGACGTTTCGCGAAACTCTCAAACTTCGGACAAACCCGAAAAAATGTTCGGACTTTAGCTGACGAAAATAACAAAAGTTTCGGCCGACATTTATGCTGGTCAAGAGTGCAGGCTGTATGTGTCATTATTTCCTTGACGTTCCGCGCAAGACATCATTCCCTGGCGGAAATTGACCGTAAATTTCGGCAATTAACTAATTCCACACATCAATGAATGCATCGGGCACAACCATGCCGAGCCAAATTGCCGACATGTTCGCCCGAGTTGATATCTTTCGGCAAATCCTAACCCCCGTCAATAAATCCTTGACGTCCTACGTACATCAAGTCATTTCTGCGAATGCCGCACAAAATATTTTGGAGCACATACCACCTTGCATTTATAATTCACGAAAACGTAACCGAGTTAGGCTAATTTGCCGACAACATCGCCCTGAATCATTCAATTGGGAACAGCAATAAATGCCCGCCCTAGATCCCCGACGTTCCGCGTAGTGAAACTTTCCTCGGGAAATACCGTTTGAAATTTCTGGGCGCGATATGTCATGGAATGTCCGGGCCTGGTCTTCTCAATTATTCGGCACCTGGGGTTAGGGAGGTTTGTGTTTCTTTGAAAATTTACCGTTGTTGTGTTTACACCGTTGCTACGGGAGTTCATTCCGTCATTGATTATCAGTCGGAGTAATAATAGTGGTCGGCTGTCGAGATGGTGCTTTGTTGAGTTGCTGCCTTTCTATTTTACTCGATCATTACCTACAACTTGTTTTTTGCTTGATCTCCGATCATTACATACATCTTCCATTTCTCATCATCAAACTTTAAATTTTTTCATAGAATATCACGAACCTCTCCGTCTATCACAGAAGCTTCGTATCTCTCGTTTTAGATTTCACAGAGCGTCGGCGGTAAGCAACGTTGCCTTTTTTGCACTTCGGTGAGTCAATAGTTTGCGTTTTCCATTACTGTGAATAATTTATACTGATCGGCCGAATCTAAGATCGATAACATTTTCTACTGGCAGTCTCTTATAAAACACGGAGGATTTCGTGTTGGACTTCAAAATTTTTCCCCCCCCCATTCTTCCCTTCTCAAATGTCCTCTCCACAACATACCAACCTCGCAGGGGCTGCTGCTCCAATTAAACCTTCGCAAATTGTCGATGATGACCTGGTTGGGTCTGGAGATGAGGATGAAGAACGAGCGGCTCTGCTCGAAAAACTTGCTTTATTGGACAAGCAGCAGAACGAGAAGAAAGCGAGAAAAAAGGCTGAGGCAGAAAGAAAGATTCGAGAGGAGCAGGAGAAGAAGGCGCGGGAGGAGGCGGAGAAGAAAGCCCGGGATGAAGCGGAGAAGAAGGCGCGGGAGGAAGCAGAAAAAAAATCACGGGAGGAGTCCGAGAAGAAGGCGCGGGAAGAAGAGGTGAAAAAGGCGCGAGCGGAGAAAAAAATTCGTGAGGCAGAACAGAGGGCGCGAGAGGAGCAAGAAAAAAAGACGCGAGAAGAGGCAAAAGTCGCCGCCCGAGAACGGCACGCCGCTATAAGACAAGAAAGGGAGCGCAAACTTCGTGATGCCGCCGCCGCCCTCGTCACCAAGACACGAAGCTCGGTGATCTCGTCGTTCAGGTCCGAGGACGAAGATCGCGGTGAAGGGCCTTCCCACAAGGTAGTGGCTCTTTCTCCTCTCCTTAACATGACATGCCACTCATTATTCATCCTAGCGTTCTCACTCAAACGGCCCGGGGTCGAACGTCCCCGACGTCGTCATTACCAAGAAAAAAAAGCAGGTGAGCCCGTGCAGTCCCGTACTTATACACTTCCAATCCAAGTTCACTCATTCCTTGGCCAGGCCACACCCATCAACGTCGACGAAATGGAGGACAATATCAATAGCGACGATATCATGGAAAAACGGGGTCCTTGTGACAACTGCCAGAAGAGACAATTGCGTTGTTTCCCTCAGAGTCGAAGCGGGCCGACCTCCGCCTGCTCACCCTGTAACAAGTCCAAGCTTGGTTGCAGCTGGGTGCCCAAGAAAGCCAACCAACCCAAGCCGGAGAAGGCCCGCACCCTGTCCCTCGTGCCTGATAACTCTCAAATCGTCCCTGACCTTCTCCGTGCCATTATCCGCCAGAACGAGGGACTGCTGCGCTACAACAAGGAGATTCTTGACCAGATAAAGTTTCAAAACGAAAACATCACCTTTGCGCCGGTAGTTGACCAGAGTGAGGATGCGGAGAAGGGTGAGAACGCTGGAGAGGGTGAGGATGCTGGAGAGGGTGAGGATGCTGCAGAGGGTGAGGGTGAGGTCCCACACGACGACCTGTTGGATTTTGGGGACTATTTTAAGGACCTCTAAGTATTTCTTCTCCTGCAGCTTACTCTGTTATCACCCTCTTCCTACATTTTTGAGTACAACGATTTTTTGGACACGCAGTTCCTGTACCCGGCGCATCATTGTATAATTGGGTCCTTTGTATATATCTCCAATGGACATAGATTTTAGTCTCGTTACATGTGTGAGGACATTTAGTTAACAAAAAGGAAACAGTTCCAAATAGCCGTGTCTGTGTATGTCTTATCGCTGCGCCTGTGACGGTAAGCGCTTAAGTACCGGCTGGGTTGGCCGGTTACCTTGAGGACGACTCAAAACCGCGTGTCACAGAGCGCAAGCACGTCGTTCATTCCTTGCCGCATTCATATTCAGGCGCATGCGTATGTTATTTTGGTCCGAGTCTAGGTATAATGCTTACCCGATACGCTACACTTAATTGGTACCATACAGTCGACTATGCATCTCATTATCTTCCTCCTCAGTTAGATCCATGACCTGATACCTCCCCCGAAACCGCGAAGAGACTTTTCGGACCCATTCAACCAGTTCCACATCCAGCGGCTCGGCCTCTCGCGGTATTGCTTCCTCCGGCGTCGGGTGGGGTCCGAACACAGATTGGGTGAATCTGCTCAAAGTGCTCTGATGAGCTTGCGCCTGAGTCTGCTCAGACGGCCCGGCGGCTTCCTCTGGGTCGTCAATCAATGAGGCCGGGGTTAGAACAGGGGGTCGGTTCGCATGTTGAGTAACCTGATTTTTGAACTTCGGATTGATTGCAATTGGCGTCCCATTTTTCGTCGCACCCGCGAATATATGAGTCCAGCTAGTTCTGATTTTGTTGTCAATGAGCCGATCCCGAGACACTTTCGGAAACCACATCAGTGTGTCAAACGCATTCCTACAGAACATTCGTAGCGCCCGGTACTTGGCTGGATTCTCTTCTCGAATAATGAGCATTTCCTTATAGAGTGGAAGCATGCGCCATCCCTGAGTTTCTTTCGCATCTATTTTCGGCGGAACGTCGTCGTCTCCGGGAAACAGCAAACTCTTTAAAGAAGCCCAGTCCTCGGGCCGCTTGGTGTACTGATATGAGACAAGGTAGGTGCTCACATTAGGATCACGAAACGTATCCAATGAGACTGTCCGAATTTGCGCAGTACTTAGCTTGCAATATGGGATGTGCGTTCGTCCGATTGTGCCGAGGCGCTCCATGATTTGCGTTAGGAGACCAAGAAACATTTCCGACGCGGCCCGGTCAGTAACTTGACTTGGTGTTGAACCCACCAGCGCTGCGGCGGGGAGATCCGGGCCATGATCAAAGTACGCACGCGGCTTCTTGTACGAGAAGTCGTTGTACCCCTCGGGGAGTTCGATTTGTCTTTTTAAAGGAGAGGACGATGCCGTGGTCTTCTTCGGCCGAATTTCACCAGTCTTGTAACGGTCTTCTTGGAATCGGTGCATGAACAGCTTCTCAATCTCATCCCATTTCATGCACAGTACACGGCATAGCAACTGTCTTGAAGCAACGAACTTACGATGATGGAACCGAAGAACGTCGCCCTGTCCGGGCCGAGGGAATACTATCGGCGGCAGCCATAACGCCCCATATGCCATTATCGGGACACTATCGGTCGCACTCCGAGGGCTCCAGAACATGATATCCCGCACGACCCGTTCTTGAAGCGTTCCTGTTTCGAAAATGGTGCGAGCGAGCGTCCGATCCCAGCTCATCTCGTTCGGGCGGCAGTGGATCCCGTTGAAAAAATGGAGCAAGGTTGCCATGAGGGTAAGGTGCTCCCTGTCCAATCGACTATCTTTCTTCAACGAGGACGCATAACGGAGGAGCATCGCACACGCTAGAACCCTATGACAACGCCACGCCCTGTAAACCAAAATGAGTTGAATATTGCATTAATAGCGCTCGACAAACTTACCAGATTACCTCGGTCCGAACAACATGAAGAACCCGGGCTAACGTCGCCGGCCGAATATCCGTATTGTAAATGTGCCGCGCCCGGTGCAAGGGCACTCGGGCCTCAAATCGCGTTACGCATGGAGTCACATTGACTTGATTGTCCGCGGTTGCCTCGTAAACGTTTCGGAGGGGTGCGGGAACTTCATCGGGATCTGTCATTTTGAGAATCTGCGATCCAAATAAACGGAAAGCCTTCCCCGAGGTTTTGTAGGTTTGGAATTTGTCGGTGGTGTAGACTTGAATATAGGATATCAAGTTGCGAGTACGAGGACTTTTCGAGTAATTAGCCCGAAACCCGGCAAAATCGGTTATCCCAGCCCAGATATCGGGATGATAGTTATCGTAGTCCCAATCCTCTTCCTCGAAGCCCCAAAGAAGTCTAGCCATCCCAAAATGGCAATCCTTGTATCGGGCCGGCATACTTGCCCAACCATTCGGAAGGTGGACCTCGATTGCCATGTCCAAGAATATGATATTTCCCTCGCGGTCAATGTTGGTTAGGATGGAATCAATGTTGGCCTCGGTAAAGTTTCGATCCAAATGTCGCGTCGTGTCCTTCGAACCTCGAATCTGGATGAACCAGTAAGCGGATCGGCCCCAGTCGTGGGCCCGGATTAACGACATGACTCGGTTGGCAAACACGGTGCCTGCGGCGGCGGGAATACACTTCCGCGACTCGGTTTGGTAACCAAAGTTTTGGAAACGTTTCGATCTGTCGAGTTCGGCCTGATACGTTGGACTCCAGGTAGTCAGGGTGCTGGGCAGTACTTGACAGACTGCCTGCCAACACGCGTTGTAGATTTGCTCATGAACTTCATCCATCGCGACAGGATTGGCCATCGGGAGCATCAGATAAATCCGATGGCGGCCTGCGGGGCCGCACACTCCCCAAAACACGTTGGGGTCGCTTCCAGGGTCGCGGTACGTCGGCTCGGCTTCACCGGGCTCCTAGAGTCAGAGTTGGGGGTTAGAGTTGTCCGCAGAGCACAAAACGTGCTTACATCAAATTTGACGTGTGCATGGAGATATCCCTTCAAAGATTTTCTTTCCTGGAACGTCGTCAATATATCATACTGGTCAAGCCACGGGAACAAACGCCCGAAAATAAGGGCCGAGTCCACATCCCGGTAGCACCGACTGTCCCTATGCGCTAATATCTCGGGATGCTCCTCGGGCGTTTCCAACGAGTATAGGTCTGGAACAGGCCTGTTGACATAGCCGCAGAGGACAAGGTTGATATACTTCTCCACTGCCGATTTATCCAGGTCGTGAAAGGGTGCATCAAAGTCCAAGTTTTCCAACATTTCCGCCTGGGCGAGGTCAAACCTTTGGAGCATGGCGGGCAACGTTGTCAAGACCAAATCTTCCTGTGGCTCATAGTCATGAGATGGAGTGAGAGAAATAGCTTGAGAAGACGCGCGACTGTGGTGGGCAGAGTCACTCATAACGAAAAGTTAATGGGGGTGAAACATTGAGAACTCCGACCTTAAGTAGTAAAATTTTTTTCAAATTCAAATTTATATGTTTCAAATATTACCACCAAGAGCCATCTCAAGCGAGATAATTAGGGGTAATACATTCGGATCAGTTGACACCGATGGAGGAATATATATTAGTTAGAAAGACCAATGTTATCTTAAATACACTTGCCATAATCGTAGAGCGAACATAAGTTAAAGAAAACCTCACAGTTCGTACCATCACTCAGTTTGCATTTCCTACAGCTTGAGTAACAAATGTTTGGAACATCCCCGAAGGATGTGCATCAAATCAGGGAGCAGTCACCAATTTTATCCTCAGGGATGGCGGACCTAGTAATCAATCAATGCGGAGCAATCCCATGCAGCGCCACAAACCCGATCTCAGCCGCTTGGGCCGTTAGTGAATGCGCTGGTTGCAGTGGAAGAATAAAAGGACCGAAGGCCCGATACGTTTGAGATGAACAGGGAGCGGCGAGGATGAGCAGCGGCCGGCGAGGATTCCTTGACGCTTTCGGGCCGCGCGGGAAATCAATTTTCAAAACCAAATGAGATCTTCACCAAAACGAACATGGGAAGGACGTTCCCCGACCTGGCCTGCGGATTGTAAACGAGAAACACCATTTAGGCCGTGACTAAAGCGGTCTTGTACATTGCGCAGTCCCGACCCGGTCTATTTTGAGTGGAGAAGATTGTACTATACAGCGTCAAGCAATCCTTGCCGGATTGCGGTAACAAATTCAAATCGTAAAGTCTTATCGACGGGTGACGGGTTAATCCAAATCGTTGGACACGATTGCTGGCAAATTTAATGACCTAATACAAAAGTGAAAATCAGAGGCGCGACCGCTGGATATGAGTAGCGGGTTAAGGGAATTTGGCATCGAATCAATTAAGTCGCAAATTGCTTAGGGAGTGCTTTACTTTGAGCAGGTGAACCTGCAAATAGTTACTCGAACGCCGCCGTGATGTGAAGTCCTGTGGTCGGATCAATGAGTGAAGCGATAACTTTTGAGATTTGCCTTAGCGGTTTTCATGGCATGTCACAAAATCAATTGAGTCCGAGCTATTTATTGATATGTACATTTGAGGTGAGATGGCACAAGATAGGGTACTATGTATTAAAGGAAGCAAAGTGTTCAAAAAGTACAAGTTCGTGATGATGTCCCAGTAAGCAATTCCCCGACAGCTCATATTCTACTTACCCCCTCGCTTGCTTCCAGCCAGTGGCTTCTTCCCGAATTTTTTCTTGACTAATGCCCGCTGGGAGCTCCGAGCGGGTTTTCGAGGGATGTACTCGGCTTTTTCCCCAACAAGCTGACTCGAACTGGGGCCGGCTTCGGCATTCGGTTCATTCCCCCGCGATATTGAGGACGGACTCGGGCCGCGGCATCTTCATCACGCTCAGCTTGCGAAGGGGAAGAACCTGGCTGAGTAACCGTCAGAGGAGTCAACGGCCCATCGAAAGCTAGATTTTCAGTCGGGGGGGAGAAACGCTCGGTCATGTTTAATTCGTGAAAGCTGAACGTGTCGAAGTTCATGATCAAGTCGTTGGAGTCAGGAGGTGCGCCCATATCGCTGTCACCATCTAGAGCTCCCAGACTACGCTCTCCTTCGGGTTGAAGACCAGGTCCTTGCTCAATGCCTTCCATCGGAGCATCCCCGTGAGCTCGTTGTTTTGCACGACTTGTTGGCGACCAAGGTACGTAGTCGGTCCCGTCGGAGTCATCCATTTCCTGGTCACTGACATTCACCTCTGGTATTTGAGTGATATCTGTTTCCGGCCCGGTAGGTGGAATAGGCGGCACTGTCGCGGTGCTTGAAGTTTCAGGCACTTGCATCGAAGGTGCTGCAGCCGGTTCTGGTTCAATCATTTGCTGAGGTAATGGCCCGCCTGCTTCAATTGTGCCGTTCGGATTGGCGCCAAGTTGAGGGATAGAAGGTGTAAGAGCAGGGCTTTCCCTTTGAGTCCCTGACGGTCCAGCCGTGCCAGGTAGCCCGTCATTCCAGATGTGGTCAATCGATTGGACGGCTTCAGCCCGCGCAGCTAGCTCTCCAAGTTTGACCTTCTTCTTTGGCTGCGGCTTCGGCCGGGCTTTTGAGGATTTTCTCCCTTCCGGCTCACCTTCTGCATCCTCGTTGTCCGAGTCCTCCACAGTGGGTCTGCTCTTAGCTTTTCTTTTCTTGCTACCCGTTGCTGGTACCTTAGGTGCAGGAGCTTCTCCCTCCAAATCAGCCGGTTCAATGGCCTTGCGTTTGCCTTTTGCCTTTGCACTAAGTTTTAGCGCGGCCGGCCCGTCCGAGTTGTCTTCAGCCTCTTCGGCTTCTTTCTTCTTGGACGCTTTCGCTGGTTTTGATCCCGTCCGTTTTTTGAGTGCCGCCCCGGTCAAGGACTTGGGGTTACGTAACATATCGGCTATTGATTTCGCCAATTTGTCATCCATCTCGTCACCACCTTGAAGTGCAAGAATCTCTTCAGGTGCAGCTCTCCCGGCAAGCAGTTTGAGATTGTCTGTTTGGAGTTATTTGGAGTTAAGTCATCAAGTGCCTTAGGTTTGACACTGTAATAAAGCTTACCTAAGTTCCTCTCAATTTGTGTAAAGTTAGTGAGGAGCTCCTTTTTGGCGAGTCCGTTGGCTATAAGAAGAACGTCAACAGTGTTGGACGCCATTAGTTGGAAAATGAATGTCGGCCGTTGTTGACCACGACGGTGGATTCGTCCATACAGTTGATGCGCCAGGACGGCCGACCAATTCGACTCCTATCACAATGAAAGTTCACAAGTTAAATTCTGCCCTGACGATGAAAAAATCACTCAACGAAAAGAATTAGCGTCCGCGCGCAAGTCAAATTCAGTCCTTGCGTGCCGACGGCGCTCATAATCAGGACTTGAACCTGCTTGTTCTTCTTGAACTCGGCAATTGTTTTCGTCCTCTGTGCTTGAGGTACCGCTCCGTTAATTGACACGGCATTAACTCCGACTATCTTAAGCGCCTGTGTATAGTTACAGTTAATCAGTGCGACATCTATTTCATAAAGTAAACACACTTACATCAATCATAAAAGGGTGATACTTGGCAAATGTTGTGTGAACCAAGATTTTTTCATCGAGGACGGCTTCCTCGGCGATACTCGTAGCTTCGTAGTGCCGTAAAACATCCGGATTCCCTAATGCTTCGATCGGAATAATCCGGTCTTGGGTCTCGTGGTGCTCTTCGGGAACCACAGTATCCGCCCCCTTGACTAATACTTGCTTGATTAACTCAAGCAGATGCTTGAGCTTGGTCACAGGATCGGCTAGCAATCGTTCTTTCGTATAGGGGAGGGCAGCCGTTTCGCCTGGGAAGAAGGATAATTTCGCTCGTCCCTCATTGAAAAACCGCTGTCAGAAGCGTTAGCATTCAGAACACGTCGATAGATTATCGCCGCGTGAAACTCACTCCCAATTGCTCCGTATCGAAGTACCGGGCTTGCACCGACTCGTCCAGCATTTGCTCCGACTCGTGTTGTTCGGCCTCACTCACCTTGACCAGCACATGGAGAATTGTGCATCCGGGTAATGCTGCACTTACTCTTTTTCCATCGTGTCTGAACGAATTATTGGTGCGACGGACCGACCGAGGTACAAGATACACTTGAATCAGTCGGACCATTCGTTCGGCGAATGAAGTAACCTCGTTCTTCTGAGTTTCCACATGAATTTGCTCTTGATCGGCAAACTCCAGGGCTGCTCCGTGTGTCTTCACCCGATACTTACTCTTCAACATCCGGAGATCTCGGCCCATGTTTCGCAAGTTCTCGCTTTCCACAACGCCCAGAGCGGTCGGCCGGATGAGCAGGGCCAAGTTCAGCAAGTCCTGCAATGTGCATAAGTGAAATTTCCCAAATGGCATAATTGGGCCATACCTCCGGATTCTCCACTAATGGTGTGGCTGACATGAGCACCTTAATTAGGCACAGTTCGAGCAATGCTCTCAATGCCCGCCAAAGTGCTTTCCCCGTCCTCGATTCATGTACTTCGTCTACCCAAATCGATCCCCACGAGTATCCAAAAACGGTGTGCATTGGGAGTTGATATCGGAGCCTCGGCTCAAACTGAACTTCGTTGGCAACAATCTCCAACTTTTCGATAGAAAACATCCGTTGGACAATCTGGAAAAATTGTCCACGATTAGTAAGTGATCCGTCATTAATCTACTGACGCCATCGTACCTTGTGTGTTACCAACACCACCCTCCGGTACATCGGTTGCGGACTCGCCACAAGCCGACGCATGTCGCTCTGCCATTTTTTTGCATTTGTCGACACTACGATCAAGTCGACAGCTTTCGGATTCATAAATCGCCTCAACTCTGAGGCCCATTGGTCAATCAAGTTCGTCGGCACCACAATTAAATGCGGGGCATCGGGAATTCCTGCCGCTCTCCCACCAAATGTCTCGGCTGTTACGAAGGTGTTCATAGGCGTCAAGCGTCGATAATCTACTGACGCGTCACACTCACCTGATCGAATGCACGCCGGCAATTTATCTAGCCCGCTCTCCGGCTTCCAATCTCGTTTTACCTTGTGTAATGTTTGCAGGAGCCCAATTCCCGCAATCGCCTCCATCGTTTTCCCGAGTCCTACCTCATCCAACAGGGCAATTCCCGGATTCGTCCCCCATTTCTCCCGGATCGCCATCGGCGCTTTCTCCAATCCCTCCTCGGTATGATGAATGCCCTCCACCTCCGCCTGGGCCGAGTTCACACTTAATCCTACCATTGCCGCCAGCCAGACTTCTTGATGCCAAGACAGCCCCACTTCCTCGGCGCCCTCAAATGATTCAGTGCCCGAGTTACCCAATGGGATACTCTCGGGATCATCTGCCGTGTATTTTCTGAAAACCGCCGGTATTCCACTCGGGATCCCCAGGTATACATGCAAGTCCTCCTCAGTCATCTTTGCAAACCTCTCTACTCCAATATCCTCGGAATCGGTGAAAAACACCTTTCGCATTTCTTCTATGTTGTCCCCCTCAAACAGCGACAACGCCGTTGACAGTCCTCATCGGTCCGGTCCCGGCCAAGCCACATATCACTGAAGTCTTGCAATTGCCGCTCGAATTGCGCCACCTCAATTGGTTCCGGCGTCGCCATTGCATCCACCTGGCTCCGCGGTACGGCCTCGGCCATTTTCACCCCATAGTTAACTGATGTCACACATTAGTCGGCGATCAACATAGAAAACTGTCACCACTCACAAACAATCAAATCGCCTCCTTCTAAATCCGGTTGCTGTACCTCTTTGTTCAATTTCTTCGCCAAAATTCCCTGCATCCATCCCAACGCCACCTGACAAAACTCTTTCCGCTTCGCCATATCTGAAAGTTTCTCGTATCTCGCCCGAATTTTCGCCAGCGCGTCCGGTTTCGTCAAATCTATCACCTTTGACTGGATTTTCTCATCCTCAGTCGTTACCACTTGCCACGTCAAACACCCCGCGTATCTCTTCAACGCCGTGATAACTACCCGCGCATCTTTTACCGTAAAGTCCGTTCGCATGTTGCTTTGCAAAAAATCTTCTCCTAACAACTCTTTCACCCGCTTCTCCGCAATCAGCAGCCGATGGAGCGCCCGAATCTTGTATTTCCGGCTCGTGTCCAGAAGTGCCGAAATCATCGAGTGCCACCAATCTTTCACCACCGAGTACACCGCTCTCTGTTCATCCACTGCCCCATCCCCCAATAAATGACTCACAATCTCATTCATTTCCGAGTCCCATGCTCCCATCAGCACAAAATCTGCCTTCGGGTCCGCCTGTATCGCACGCATATACCTCGTCTGAATATCCCACCCCTGAGATTTCAAGATGACTCAATCTGCAGAAGGAATTCTTTAGTGCAGTTCCATTTTAAGTACTCCTGCAATGTTTCTCACCTCATTGTCCAAACACGCCTCCCAGCTTCCTTCCCTTGCTGCTTTCGCAACGTCCTGGACATCCATCTTCGTCCAGTGAAACTTGTCCACCTCTGTTTTTCGTGCAATGTTTGACATTTCCTCCAACGTCTCATGAATATGTTCCCATCGTTCGCCCCATTGCTTTTCATACTCTTCAGGACATTCCTCTTCCCAAAACGGCACAACTCCCGCAGCTCTAAAAGCCTGAAGCAACTTCGGCACTTTGACCTCAAAACTGTCCCCTGAAGATGTCTCAAATTCTGTAACCAATTTTGGCAGTCTGAACGCCAGCCTCATGTGATGAGTTAACCGCTTCACAGTTCGGACGGTGCTTGATGTTGCAGGCATTTTTTCTTAAACGGCTATGAATGTCGCCGTTGAAATCTTCTCACATATCTTAACGGAACAGCTTACCTTTTGATCTTATTGAGTTTACGAGTTCGGTGTTTTTTCAATGTTTAAGCTATTTAGCTATAAACTTAGACCTCTGAGAAGGTGGTGGTTCAAGGTCAAGAGTGAATTAAGCGAGGAACAAACAACCTAAAATATTATGTCAACTGTACAGTCTATTCCCACGGTCATTTTCGATCTCAGATCTCACAGATCTTCGAATTCACACGCCAATCTTTTGTTTTGATTCAATCAAGTTGATGAAGGATCATATTGCTCACATTTCGGAATGTTCCATTACAGTGAATACCAGTAAATACAAGTAAATATGCTTGCACTAATTTTAACGCTGGAGGTAATTAGGCGCGCAATGAGAAAGTCAGCATTAACATTTCAGGCCTTCCCCCCCCATCCCCCATCGGCCCGAAATATCAATGCTGACTTTTCTCATTCCGTCAGGCATCCGGTCTGATTTGGTATTGTGAGGACAATTATCTTCCATCACATGGAAATCCATTTTTACATCGTGAGGATGAGTAAACCCATCAAGTTAAAAACTATTCCTGAAACTTTTTTGCTTCCAGCAATCGAAACGATTTAGACCCGTCAACAATCTACTGACGTCCTCGCATCAAAAACTTTGCTCACAATTAAAATGGCCTACCCACGTCTTGTTTGGAAAAATGAAATCATCCACACAACCAGTAATCCAATTTGAACAATGAGACTTTTCGTGAATGTCTCCTACCTAACTAACTAACTATGTTAACTATTTTGACTATTTTCCTGGTGGCTACGCGTCAGTAAAATATCGCCGTCGCTGGGTGTTTGCCTGACATTCATTCCGGCATCTCTAACACCATTCCGGCAACCATTTATTCAACCCGAGGAGGATACACTTATCTGAAAATATTTTCTTGCATCCAATGCACAAATGTCGTTGCGGCAAAGATTCTTGTGAGAATTTTCACAATACAACGATTTCTTGTATGACAGTCCGTCAAGGAATTATCGCCGGCGCGTCCCCCACAGTCTCCCAGACGGAACATGGGCGAAGCGTCTTACCGATGAGAATCCGCCCGGGCTCACAGCGGCAATATCTCCCTGCCGTCTGGTGTACTGCTTCTTATACTCGGGCCGATCGGGAAGTGGTGAGTTCAGCCCGCCGTGGGAATCTTCTGCCTAGATAGGCACTCCCTAGGCCAAGGGGGTGACCCCTGCACGCCGTTTTTTGTCCTTTATAACCTAACCCTAACAGGTCACCAGGTTTAATCAGCTGATAGGTCACAGGTTTGTTAAGCGCCTTACGTAAACCCAAATAGACGCCAATCGGTCACCTGCTTAATCACGTGACAACCATTTTGTATTGGTAAGGCAATAGGCCCCATTACTAAACTCTCTCGCCGGTGCGGGAATTTCCCCGCAGTCCCGGGACTGACCAATAGTATTACGTCTAATGCAAACTAATATTCACAGGAGTCGGCTAATCACATCTCATCGATAACAGATGGATCAGTGATAAGATATGACTCGTGATCATGTGAACAAGACCTGAAGAGCCTTAAAGGCGAAACGGGTTGGCCTGATTCGATATCAGTGCCCGTCGTCTTGTTTCGCCCCGCACTATCTTCCTGCTCGTTGGTCATCAAAACCAACATCGCTCGCTCCGCTCGCTCGTCGTTTTTGACTGACTGTGTCCCTAACCCCTTTATACGACCTGCACCCGCCGGACCCTTATCTTTTCTCTATAAAGTATGTCTGATCTCTTTCGTGCCCTCTCTCCGGCGACTGCCGCCATCTCGGCGTCGTCACACGCTTCCTCAGGAGCTGAAGCTATTCAAAGCTCCAGCTTCCACCTTCTCAGCGCTGCTGGGTCGGTGCAAGAGGTTTTGGCATTAATCCCCGATTCTTATCGGGGAGTGCTAACTGCACCCCTTCACGGGGTCAGGGCTACTGCAAATAGACTTTGCAGTGCGAACGCAAGCTTAAGCAACTTGCAATCGCATAAAGCCGCTGGCACCTTGCCACCTTCGATCCCGAAGACCTCCTTGGACCTCCAGCTCTCTGGAGAGTTCAAAACTTCGGCCGCCGGGATTGACTCCTCAAAGTCAGTCCAGGAACTTTCTGACAAGTTCCGCAATGATCTGTTTTCGCAACAGATCAAGGCGAAGAAGAGCGAAGTAGCTCTTCTCCGATCGAAGCTCGTTCCGGAAACACTCTTTAATGAGTTCCGACCTGTTTTAGAGGCCCGCTTCAATGAATTACGAGCATCATCGAAGCGGGCAGACGTTATTGAGGTTGATGCCCTCAACGCTCAACAACAGGTCATTGGTCGTGAGATCAGGCTAGTCGGTTTTACCGAGGCGCCTGAACTTAAAGGCCAATTTCTGGATCTCCTGGCGAACATCGTTCAGTTTGCCCTGCGAGTCTGCCTCATCGTCGAGGCCCAGCACTCGCGTCAAGAAGGCAAACGCCGGGAGAAACGTGAACTTAAGGCATCCGTCGATGTCGAAATGGCCGATATTACTCGGTCCGGGCCGTCTCTTCAATCTGTAATTGATAAGGCGGTCAATGCTAAAGTTCGCGAGGCCCTTAAAGGATCCAAGAAAAAGGATTCCAGTAAGTCGGTATTTGACACTTCGTCTCTACTGGCTAACCTCCCTTCCCACAGGTTCGAAGAAGAAAACGTCGGGACCCAAAGGGGGAAAGGGGCCGAAAAACTCGGCAACCGCCGGAGTTCAGGTAGTTCGAACTCCCTCAGGTACGCTCAAAGCACTGCCAGCACCTCTAGCCTTCTCACGTTCGCTGCCAGCGACAAAAGGTGGGAAGCGCGTTCCAAAGAGGCAGAAAGCTGGCAAGCCGAGTCAACCGGTAGCGTCGTCTTCAAAGGCGCAGGGGAAGAGAAAAGCTTAGTAAGTTCTTCACTTACGGGCAGGAATTTTGATTGGTCAAAACCTGCCTTATACCCCGATGAGTTACTTAACTTATCATACCCAGAGGCCGTTCAACGTGTCCTACTCCAAGTTCCCCTCGATGTACTCGAGGCTAGTGCCTATCGGAGTGGTGTACATATCGGACCGGGTGTTACGTTACCATTAGAATACCAATATGATCTTAGCGTAGGACAAAAATATATGTTCCATTCTCCTCAGAACGCGAAGCTCCTTAAGGACGCCTGGGAAGATTTTGAATATCGCATCAGATGGCGATTATTCTTTACGTTTACAGAAGGACTAGGACCAGATACCTACGATCCAGATTATGAGGTCCCTAGACGTAAGACTAGTAAGATCCCATCATTACCGCAATATATCGAACGTGGACTCGAGATGGGTCAGCTGCATATCTTTAAGATCACTCAGCTCATACCTGCCGAGGAGGAAAGGAATCCGCTTAAAGCGCTGGCTCCCGATCCTAAACACGTTCGACAGTTCCTTATCGACAACGATTTAGTTGTCACTAATACAGATAAGAACTTAGGCATAGCGGTGTCTCAGCGCACCTGGATTGAGGAAAAATCTCTTGCATTGCTAAGTAATCCAGAGGATTACGAAGAGCTCACGCTCACTCAAGCCAAGATTATCCTAGACAAACAATGTACCGACATGGAGTTACTGGCACTCCAAGTCGATGATGCCGAACCGGCAGTGGCAAAACAACTTGAGCGGTTTCTCCGTCACAAGGTAACTCGCCCATCCGGTAAGCACCATATCCCTTCATTTTATTGTATCCCCAAGATACACAAAGAACCGGTGAAAGGGAGGCCGATTATTCCGTGCCACAGTGCTATACAGAACCCGGCGGCAAAGTACATTAGTAAAAAGCTTAAACCTCTTATCGAGGCATCGCCTACCATTATTCATGGTTCCAAAGATCTGGCGATCAAGCTTTCAAAATTAAAACAAGATCCTCGACGACGTTTGTTCATTGTAACCGGAGACGTCGTCGCATTCTATCCCAACATTCCACTTCAACTATGTTTTGACGTTATTATAGAATTATTTGTTGAATTCTATAACATAGAGTGTAATGAAGATGGAGTGCCAACTGATTACGATGAGAAACATAAGCTGTTGTTTTTCATGAATGCGTTATCAGTTAGTTGTGAGAATCTTGTTACGCAATTCTTTGATGGCAACATCAAAGCCAAAAGATATTTTAAACAACTCAGAGGACTCGCCATGGGCGTAGCCTGCTCACCGGACTTGGCTAACTTGTACGGTGTCTGGTTCGAGTCCAAGTTTAAAGTACTTGACCAACCATGGTGTCATTTCTATGGTCGGTACATCGATGACTGCCTGGCGCTAGTTTACGCCTCTTCAGAAACTGAGGCGCTAGCTTATGTTCAGAACAGTATCTCCTTCGATGGTTGCGTTATTGAATGGAATGTTAGCTCTAGTTACCAGCATTTCTTGGACATGACTATTTACCTTGACGAAACAGGTCAAGTCCAACATATGCCTTTTCGGAAAGCTAAATCCCATCAGGAAAGAATCCCATGGATATCTCACCACCCTCTCGATGTCAAAAGAGGAACGTTCATTAGTGAGATGTCTCGTCTAGCCACGTTGTGTAGTCTACAGTCACACTACGTTAATGCTATAAAAGACTGCGCAGCACTTTATATCAGACGTGGCTACCCCGAAAAACTAGTATATCACTGGCTTAACTTGTACAAAAAAGAACGATGGGACAAACGCTTGACGTTACCCGTCAAAAAGGACACGAAAGAGTCCGTTCTTGTGCTTAAGACATATTACAATACTGCTTGGGATATCTTCTCCGCCTCTAGATTAGGCGATGTAATAACAAATTACTGGAAACGGTGGTGGAGTCACGCCGATGACCTTAACTGGACAGTAAGGTTCCCGGATTCGCGAAACCGTACCATAGGCCTCCCGTCGTTCGTTCCCGAACTCACTTCCAATATTCGGCAGCCCGATGGTGCCGGTGGATTTTTCGAGTTTTCCTATCCGGACATCCGTAAAACCGGTCTCACTGAAGCAAGGTGGTTACTCTCGCGCAAGCGCACACGTAATCTCTTTGATCTTGCTTCTTCTTGGAAAAAAGAAGTTATCAATCGCATAGAAGTAGACATTTCTGCCGAGGTACAGAATGCACCCGTGGGTGTTATCGATCCCAACATGATGGATGTTGATGACGATGACATTGAAACTCACCGGCATGCAGCGCCCCAGCCGGGCGACCTCGAATACATCTATCCTACTTTTCTAACATGATCTCTGCGGCTTTACCACTTTGGTCTTAATGAAAAGATTGGATAATCTAGAGAAAATCTTACTCCTGTAAGTACTTCGGTATTCTGTTTCTCACGACAGACGGTATTAACCGATTGTTTCAGATAGCCTAACCCCCTAACCGCTAACTCTAACCGTAAGTACTGCTTTCTAATCAAAGCGAATATTAGCTAATATTCTATTTGGTAGCCTAACCGCCCAACCCCTAACTCCTATCCTAACCTAACCCTAACAGGTCACCAGGTTTAATCAGCTGATAGGTCACAGGTTTGTTAAGCGCCTTACGTAAACCCAAATAGACGCCAATCGGTCACCTGCTTAATCACGTGACAACCATTTTGTATTGGTAAGGCAATAGGCCCCATTACTAAACTCTCTCGCCGGTGCGGGAATTTCCCCGCAGTCCCAGGACTGACCAATAGTATTACGTCTAATGCAAACTAATATTCACAGGAGTCGGCTAATCACATCTCATCGATAACAGATGGATCAGTGATAAGATATGACTCGTGATCATGTGAACAAGACCTGAAGAGCCTTAAAGGCGAAACGGGTTGGCCTGATTCGATATCAGTGCCCGTCGTCTTGTTTCGCCCCGCACTATCTTCCTGCTCGTTGGTCATCAAAACCAACATCGCTCGCTCCGCTCGCTCGTCGTTTTTGACTGACTGTGTCCCTAACCCCCTAACCCCCTAACCCCCCCCGAGCACAAAGGTACGTCAACGCCGACTTCTCGATTTCTGTTTTACTGATCGTTCGTAGATCGAAATCTTCTGGGCAATGACGGGCTCTAACGCTCAGCTGTCGAGGCCATGCAATGCCACGATCGTGAAGACTGTAAGGAGGGCATTGAGTAATCGAGGGAGCTGGAACTGCCCGAGGGGCATTCCTCCTGTTTGGGTTATCGTGTACGTGATTTTTTCCTTCATTTTTCGTATTCGCTAATCGTTTTGCAGCTGTGGGCCTCGGGGAAACCATCCCCACTATACCATCCGACTCTTCTACCCTGGTTCCCCCTTCGCTGCATTTACGATTCATCAACGACGTTCGCAGCATGAGTTTTTTGCATCCGCGAGCCATTCCTTCACATTTACCGCATATAATCCATTGCTTATTGCTGAAATCAATCTCTAAATTAACTACTCTATATCTTGATCAAAATCTTGTATTATCTTGTGTTGTACATACTGTATTTCTACTATCCCTTGCTATCATAGAATCGTAGTCAGTATTATGTTGTATTGTACATATAGAATTGCGTCAGTAGAATCGTAGCCATTATCTTATTGTATTGTACATATAGAATTAAATACGTCTCACTATTGTATGTGTGTAGATCTACGTACTAGTGGTTATTGTATTTTTAGCATCCACTTCATACCAATGTAATTGAGTTGTAGTATTCACTCTCAGGATAAAGACAATCCATGCATAAGTTTAGACACTTAGTTTAACCAGATTGAATTTAAATATGTGCCCATATATCATCCTATGTCAGTACAATGTCAGTAAATAGCGCACTTCACCATACATAACATAATGTTAAGTCAAGATCAGGTCCAACCCGAGCTTAGATTCGGGCTCGACCTTGGATTCGAGCTCGATCCTGAGTTCGAGCTCGATCCTAGGTTCGAGCTCGATCATGGATTCGAGCTCGACTTTAGATTTGAGCTCGACCATGAGCGCTTGGCACACTCATATTATTCTAACACCTCGTATACTCATTTTTGCCCTGTTTTGTCATGCTCTATATGTACCTACAGATACTATAGAGCATCCTACATAGTTACTAGCCAAGTAACTATCACTCAGTATGTTCAATTATCATGTAAATATTTTCCCCCTACGACCCGTGGGAAAATTCCTTCCTTTTTTGCTCATTGCCTTCCTCGTTCATAACGAGCCATCCCGTTAATTATATCTCTGGGTGAAAATTTTCTGACCATCATACAAGGTATCCTGAACGATTGCTCTCTTCAGAAATCCTCTATATTTTTGTTTAAATAGCCCACTCTCTATATAGAACAGGGTAATCCACCTCTGGGTACGTATTCTTCATGGCAGGTGCCCCAGTGTCTTGGAGCTCCAAGCGCCAGCCAACGGTAGCACTGTCGTCCACGGAGGCAGAGTACATCGCACTGTCCCGAGCCTCACAACAAGCTCTCTGGTTGCGATCCTTCCTCTCGGAGATCGACTTGCCGCTCGGCGAACCTACCAAGATACATGGGGATAACTTCGGCTCAATTTCGCTGACTGAGAACTCAAAGCGGCACGCCCTAGTCAAACACATTGACATGCGTCAGCACCAAATTCGCGAACAAGTGGCAAACGGGGAGATCACCGTGGTGGAAATCAGATCCAAGACAAACGTGGCCGACGTGTTCACAAAGTCCCTGGCAGGCCCGACCCACGATAAAATGGTCCAGTGGCTGAAGCTGGATTGCGCGAAGCAGGGGGGGTGTTAGGAATACTTCGCGTATTCGCATATTTCGCGTGTTCGCGAATACGCGAACGTATTCGCATACTTCGCGTATCCGGATCGGGACGGGTAATGCCAGCTTTGGCATTACCTAACGGTGATACTATTTACTTTCGCGTTTATTACTAATACTGTACAGTTCCAGTTCGCACATAGGCAGAGACGATCGCAGCGAGTCCCTCAGTTGTTTATGCACACAACTGAGGTGAGCCGCTAATGCTAATTACGATACCAAGTACCTACTCACCATCTACCTAGTGATCTAACAGGTACAATTAATATATCCAGTTGTTTATGCACACAACTGAGTGATCTAACATGATCTCGTCTATTCTCCTTGGTAGCTAGACAAGAATCAAAGACCTTTCCTCCCTCATTCACTTCGTTTGACTTGACTATCTCGGCTTGTGTGATGCCTAGTCATATAGTGAGTTAGCAAGTCACTGACGATAGTTCCCATCGGCTATCTTCTAAATCGCGTGACGCCTGGCTACATCGGTGAGCTAGCGAGACGTTGACAATGGTTGTCTCTACAATTGTGTAGATATTCGCGTACACTTTTGTGTCCACACGGCGTATTTGCTTCACCATTTGCATGGCTACTAATCCCCTTGGCCACGTAGAGGCTCGCCGCCGAACCACACGTGATGGTGGTTCTGGTTCAAGGGGATAGTCTTTGGTTTGTTGGAACTTTCAATCAACTCATGCAAAGGTTGCACTTTTGAGCAGATTGCGCGCACTGTCCCAGGGAACAGCATTTTCAACTAATGATACAACATGTAGATCAACGTGAACATCTGCGGTATGAGTATTCTCTATGTATAGTATTAAAGATGAGCTTTTGTGTATGCGTCTATGATAGTAAGGTGGAAACGTTGAGACGAGCTTTTCTGCAGATAGGTAGTTCATGGTCCCAGAGCCCATCAAGTCTCAAAGCCAATTGACTTTCAGAATGATAAACAGTATTCACAACTCAATCGCAGATGTTCGGATACTCATAACTCGTCGGGTTCTGTGGGATCCAGCCATAATTCAGGCCTGCCTGATACGTCCACTCATCCGCATTTTCAGCCTTCCACGTCCACTGGATCCATCCAGCAGCAGCAGCCTCAAATGTAATCACCTGCGCTTCCCAGGTTTTCCTCAAGGACGACTTGTAGGAAGAGCTAAAGTCTGTTGCGGAACCAGTGAGACCGGTGCAGCTACCTACAGCAGTGGAACCAGGATAAGAGCCCTGTTATGGATTGAGACATGTAGATGACGAGGATAACAGCAAGAAAATGAGGGTGGAGGATATTCATATCGAACGATGAGAATGACTGTTTAGTAATGAAAATGAAACCTTACATCGTAACGCGAACCGATACCTCGCCCATTCAGATATGGTGCGCAGTCGGTCATTGCAGGAGTCCATTCGCCGACAATGAGCCAAAGATCGAACCCGGACAACGTGGATTTCTGACCACAGGCGGATTGAATGTGTTCCTCATCCGACATGGCGTTACCCTATGAGGACTCGAAGTTCATATCTCATAAATCTTGGGGGACGGCCACTACTCACCGCATCAGTGAACATCTGGTAGATGTGTGTATCCATAGCCACACCTTGAGCATTGTTGTCGCTAGTAGTCAGGAAGCCACTCCAGTAACTCAACGGTTGGAAGGCATCATGAATAAGGACGACGGTATTACTTTGCTGGGAGGATCCGTAAGGGTATCTGCATCATGATAAGCACATGAGTAAGGGTCGAAAATGCAGACAACACACCGGATGTTGCCATAACTGTCCCGCCAATACTGCTTAACGACACTGAGAACATCGTTGCCGTCGAAGCCAGCAGGTCTATATGACAAAAGTCAATGATTTCGATTGTTTTGTTGTGCGAATGATGCTCACTCGTTCAGTGGAGCGATAATAGGAACGACGTTTGGATTATCCTTGTACATATCGGCGATAGTTTTGATAATAGCATCTGTACGGGCAACATTGGTGCTGTTCGAATGCCATGTCCTGAAAAGCAATCAATGACGCGCTTTAGTTGCATAGACCGTGTTCTACGAACGGATAATCCATACGCTGACCAGAATTGTCGAAGCTGGAGGATGATTCAGTGGACAGCATCATGCAAAGTGACAAAACAATTGTACCCGTTCTGGCTACCAGGGGCGCCTAGATACAAGAATTAGATGAGCAAGTAGACATGTACCACCGCTCCAAAACCAACCGTGAAGATCGACAATAACTTTGAGACCATGATTACTCGCCCAATTGACTGCTTTTTGAAGATAGGGCAATTGTCCCGAGATGTATGGTTCGCCAGGACCAACGTCAAAAGCCCAAAACCCGATTGGAAGGCGGACATGATTCAACCTAAAATCTCTTGAGTCTACCAGCCCGCGACTTGTTTATATGAAAAACTCACCCAGCAGCAGCAATGGCTTCAAAGTCAGACTCGGTAATCCAGCTAGCCCAGTGCGCTTCCAGAACAGATTGAGCTGTTGCGCGATCCTGCAATTGGCAAAAGGTATACTCGTCAACTATGGCGCTATTGCCTTCGATGCGTGTCAGAACGAAGGAGACGGCTATATACACTGGAAAGCGTACCGGTGTTGTCGAATAGCGAAGGTGTAATCCACGGCTTGTTGATTACATGAGCGAGACGTTAGTAACGATGAATGCTGCGATACACACCTCGAGCACGAGCCAGCCTCCAAGATTGACACCTCGAACTTTCTCGCTGCCATACGAATAACCAGGAGAAATGGCGACGGCGAGCGAAACAGCAGAGCAGGCGATGGTGATGGTACTAAGCAGAGAAGGAGCCATGGCAGCCGACAGTGTTTCCAGTCGAAAGGAGCTGGTTTTTATATACTGCGTTGAAATACACGATCGAAAGGCTGACGTGTGGAGTCGCTTTTTAGTCCCTAAATGCGATGAATTATTACGGCGTTTTTGGAGCCAAATTAAGAATTCAACGCGCCTGCGCTCGTTTAATTTGCAGCCCTAAGTATTGATTCATGAATCCAGTTCATGGATAGTTGGATTATAAGTCCTACCACAGTTCTTGCGAAGTGCAAAACGGAAGAAATCTTTCGAGATTACTCTTCGAAATTACATCGCGAGCGTAGATGAGGAATATGTACAGAGGGGAGGGCTGCGGGCGCATAAGAGTTGCGGAGCTCCACGAAAACGCCCGGTGCAAGGTGTAACGGTCACGCGCACCTTCAGTCACAGGGTAACACCGATGATATGAATTCGGATCTACATTTAACATTTAACATTGCATGCCCGACACAAAACAACATGTTTCCTCCCAAGAACTCGAAAAGCTTTGCGAATACCTTCTGTGAACATGGGAACCGCCTGCCAGTACCTAGAAGAGTAACAGGCCAGTCAAGATTAGAAACAGACTATTGATTCAAGAACCAAATCCTTAGCTTTGATACTCAGATGACCTCGTAGCACAAGATATCGAGGTACAATCTTACATACGATCGGAGCAACGATTCCTCGTTTACGGTGAGCAAATATACCAATTTCATTTTGTTACAACTTGCGAGAAATGATAAATCATTACTTGCAGTCCAATTGATCCAATCGAGTAGCGCACGGTGACAATTATAGATAATCGTGATTGCCTATCAGTCACTCGCAATCTCAAAATCTCCTCATTAGCTGATATCTGCGCTCTTGTGACCCGGTCCTGTCGCAAGAAAACAAGCGAACAACAGTCAACGGCACTTCGGTTTTCCTCATGATCCTCTTCAGTCTATTCTTAACTTGTGGTGCTGAAAATTTGGTAAAGGTATAAAATAGGTACAAGCTTCTCTTTCTCGCTTTCATTTTCATCAACTAATCCCAACGATGCCTTTTTTTCTATGTATCCTCACTGGCATTAGCGCACTTCTGTGCGCTATCTCGCTTCAGATTGTGATAGCGGACAACCCTATCAATCCTGGTTTTCCCTATGGATCCGAGAAAGTTAGAGGAGTAAATCTTGGAGGGTGGCTCGTCCTTGAAGCGAGTTACGCGCTTTTCTCGTGAATAATCTTCGCTTACCTTGCGTACATTATAGCCTTGGATAACACCGTCAATCTTCGACAATACTGGTACGTGTTGGAACTCATGAGCACCACGTTCCCCTACCTTACGTTTACGACAAGGCAATCCCAACATCGTCGACGAATACACATTTGGTCAAATGCAGAATCATGCCACGGCATTGCCTGTACTCCAAAACCATTGGAACACCTGGATAACTGAATCAGATTTCGAGGCCATTGCTGCTGCCGGGTGTGTATCTTTGCATTGCATTATTCAGAAATCGTCATTAATTTCGTCAACACCTCATATAACTTATGCCTCAATTATATACCTCATTCCACCTCGTGTACACCACATCATTCAAATGCTGGCTCAATTTTTGGGTTATTTTTCTCCCCTTACTTTTGTAGTCTGAATCACGTTCGTTTACCAATCGGATTCTGGGCATTCGACGTCTCGGGTGGAGAGCCTTACATCCAAGGTCAACTGCCTTACCTGCAGAACGCTATCACCTGGGCGGGGAACCATGGTTTAAAGCTGATCATTGATCTTCACGGTGTGTTGAGTTCACTTTATAAAGTTCTTTTGCATCCTCGGTATGCTAACCGCATCTTCAAACATCTGCTTTGAAGGTGCTCCTGGAAGTCAGAATGGGTGAGATTGTTTGGTATTTATATATAACATCGAAACTCATCTTATCCATTGTTCTATTTTTTATATTCTCAGATTTGATAATTCGGGCCAGCGACTTTCGTTCCCGTCAGTAAAGTTTGATTATTTCCGTGAATTGTGTTTCCTGACCTCCTTTCCGTCGTTTTCTATGGAATCCTTTAGAACCTGGCAAGAGAACGAATCGAATGTTCAGCGGACAGATGCCATCATCATGACCATTGCCAACATGGTGAAAGATAACACGAACGTTGTACCTATTATTGCTCCTTTGAATGAGTGCGTGTCTTGCTTTCTGCTCGTCTTCTTCAAAGATCTGGCCAGCGGTTGTGCTGGTCGTGATATAACATTGACCCGTTTTTTTTTCGTTTGATGTGCTGTGCTTGCTATTCTGACTATACTTAGACCTGCAGGATATGACGGTAGCCAGATGCTGGACGTGGTGACACAGGTCGGTGATACATCTAGATTTCGGTGTGACGATAAAACCCCTTACTTGGAATATTCCAGTATTGGTATGACAGCTACGGCAACATTAGGTATGGTTTTCCACACGTCGTAGACATCGGTTTTCTCGGAACGTTGTCTGTTGAAGTTCGAACTAGGCGTTTTGACTAGGCGTTTTGTTGGAATGCATCGACCACGTGGGCCCAGGCTGACGACCATTCTTTCTTGGTCCAGATTTCCTTTCGGGAGTTCACAAGAGAGCAACACCGTTGTCCTTCTCCACGATGCGTTCCAGCCTCTCAGCTTTTGGAACGGATTCCAAACTCCTCCTCAGTGGCAAGGCGTAGCCATGGACACGCATATCTATCAGATGTTCTCCCAGGATGTAAGTTTCTATCGTCGTTATACTTCAGTTCCGGTTTGATGTTCAAGGCTTTCGTTTCTCGCTCTCTTGCTTCATATCACGCCTCACCTCTTCCTTCACCTCAACTTTGCCTCATGATCCCCCAACTTCTTCTGAAGCATAGCTCGTATCACAAACCGATGCTCAACACATTCAAACTGCGTGCGACTATCAGAACAGCTTGGCGTTCGACCTGTGGCTCATCGTCGGTGAATGGACACCCGCGCAAACTGACTGTGCAACGTATCTGAACGGAAGGGGTATCGGAGCTCGATATGATGTACGTCTATAATCCTCCCTTTATCATTAGCCACACAAGGTCAACCTCGAAACCTCAGGGTTCATTCCCCGGGTCAACCTTCGTCGGTAGCTGCACCGGTCTCACCGGGTCTGCATCAACATTCAGTTCAACCTTCAAGACCTTTCTTCGCCAATATTGGGAAGCCCAAGTTATCGCTTTTGAACGGGGCGGAAGTGGCTGGATTCAGTGGACGTGGAAGGCCGAGAATGCTGATGAATGGACGTATCAAGCGGGTTTGGCGAATGGATGGATTCCGCAAGACCCGACAGATCTGATGTTCCCGGATATCTGTGGTTGAAAGTTCCAGGTGTTCAAGGACGCTGAGTTGAAGACTACATACAGTATATACCCTTCATTTACTTACCGAACTTTACACGAATGATTCACGATGTGTTGATAACGAAGCTGCGCGGTACCAGTCAAAGTGGTTGCACAAAAACACCCGCGAAGAACAGAAAGGACGAAAGCTTGTGGAGAAATGTGGTTGTGTTGATAGCCTTCTTTCACGCTAACTTTCGTCATCTCATGATAATACGTCCGAAGGCCTTGGATCCCATTCCCAGCATGCATGGCGGTGTTCGGGCTCAGTGTCTGGGAGAGTCAATGTGATTCGTCCCGTTGTCAGCGACGCAGGATTCTCCTTTGGGAACAAAGAAAGCTGAACTTGAGAAACCTGGACTAAAGAAACGACAAACAATAAAGAGAAAGCACATCCCGCAGGTGCGATGAATGAGGAGTGGGGATTTCTTCTTTAGCATTGTAATGACCATATACAACCACGTAAACGAACAGAAAAGAGATTAGTGCAACATGTTATGTTTGAGATCAATGAGAGTGCCATGGAGCAAACTTTTGAGTTTCAACGCCAACATTTCTGCTTGATATTTTCCTCGCGCCCCTCTCTTTTATATTTGAACCTCCGACAGCGTTCACATCCGTCTCCTACATGCAGTCAAGCCATAAAGCATTACGCCATGACAGAACCACATCTAACGCGGACAGAAGGGAAGGAAGGCTGTTTATTCCTGAATTTTGGCGAGGATGTCCGAATCTTTGAATAAGTGATATTCCTATTCAACGAGGAACGTCAATCAATCCACCTATCGGAGGATAGCATTGTGGATAAGGTCTCACCTCGTCGCCAACCTTAATAGCATTCCCACCCCAGCCAGGGAGAAGGACTCTGTCACCAGCCTTCACCGTCGTAGGAATAACCTGTCCGTCCTTGTTCGGTGCACCAGGGCCTACGGCTATGACAGTAGCTTCGGGAAGAGGAGTTGAGGTAGCTGAGGTAGGTAGGAAGATACCAGAAGCCGTTTTCTATTCAGCAGGGAATTCAGATGGAGAGCATGGGTGATGAGTAATTGCTAGGAATGTTATGGAAACGAACCGTCTCAGGCTTGAATCTCTGCACCAGTACACGGTCTAGAAGAGGGACGACAGATTTGATGGTTTTGAAGGTTGCTTGAGCGGCCTGAGTCGGTTCAACGCGTCGAAAAGTTTTAGTCAAAGCGGAAAAAAGAGGAATTCATTGAGACCGAGGTCAGTAAAAGCCAAGTTTGTAATGCACAAAAAAAAGCGGTTTACCATTAGGGAAGGCAAAGATTATAGAGATGAGAAGGGAGGAAATACGTATAGAAGTAACAGAAAGTGAGTTCAAGAACCTCAGTGAAGGTCGTAAATTTAGCGCACGTGGATATTGCCTTGCCTTTATACTTAGGTTAGGGTTATCGGGGTCGGCCCGAGTAGCACAGAGCATCCATTCAACGCCATTCAACTTCGGCTCTGGGCCTAGTGAACGTAGAGGTTTTCGGGTAGATGTACATACTCGATTTCTACCATCTACCAGGTCCAATATTGTCCCGGGACAGAACACCCCAATTCCTCCGTGGAGATGGTAACCAAGGGCGGTGTTTTCCCGTCTTATCTGTGTGCACTGTGCCAGTAGGTGCCAGTCACTAGTTGTCGATAAGGTAAGACCCGGTTCTTGTGGTATATCAGGAATCTTCGGTGCGTCTGAACATCCCAACACTGTCTGTGTACATACATGCCTATCAAGCTGTTCGATGTCTGAATTTAGCGAACTCGATGAGCTACTGAATGTTCTTCTCGTTGGCCCCAACTCAGAGGTTGAGGACGTTCCACACATTCCAACCTTGACTATGACCTTCATTATACCCAGGCAATCGTATCACAGATGTAAGAAAAAGCTCATCTCTCATCTCTCATATTTATGAGAAATTGGGCCCCACTGACACGGGTCCTAGAGCTTAGTTGTACTTGCAACCCAACAGTCATAGAGAGATGCCCTTCGATTCCCGCAATACATATGGAAGTTCTCCCCGAGATATATATCGCTATCAGGATATGGTTGAAAGCTATGGGCAGAAGTGCTAAGCCCTCCACATTCCCTAATAACTGGACGCTTTCCTAATCTTCGATAGCGCAGGAAATCAAACATTTGTTCAGCGACTCATGTAGTTCCGACGAATCCCTCAAGGCTCTGCGAACTACTTTTTCATGCACTTCCTGTGAAAGTCGGTTGGTCTTTTGTTCTATGTTATTGGAACAATGGTCTGCGCAAGGGTACCAAATCTATTGCTCTTTTCGACTTTTGTTTTTTTATTTATAGACATTCTTCCAGCGAAGAACGTATCAGGACGTAGTACAAAGATACGGCCACCGCTCAAGAGCCTACTTGACTTGAGTAGCCCGTCATTCTTCCAGGACTCGATGACTCAACATTCTACATGACACTCATCAACGCTCTGCGATATGCTCGTCCGACAGCAACAATGTTCAGTGTTGTTCAGATACAAGTACGGCACAATCTTTTTGTTTGTAGGCCCCCGTACAGACTGATTGTGAGATCCTATGTGCTGTGTGTATATCCTGGACCCGGAATTTCTGTCTAGCGACTGGTCCGCGGTACTTTCTTTCTCTCTTTTTGTGTGCACGGCGGGCAAAATCAAGAGGACTTCCACAGTCTTCACACTTACTTCCACGAACTCTTTCCCTCACTCACTCTTACCGCCTTGCCCATGAGTTCATTCCCAGGGCGAACCAGACCATTGTTCGAGTATTGTATGCATATGCAGCACATCACCGACGTCGGCGGATCCAAAACCTATATCCCTCTCTTTTTGTTTTTGACATGATTTCATTCAGTGGATTTTGTAGAGTCTTCACTTCTTCTGGCATATTTATTATCCGATCTATTTTTTTCACGAAACAATTACACGAGGCTCCGCGATTCCTAATTGACTTCTTAGGGAATGTTCTACTTACCAATGGAGTTGTGTTAGGATGATTATGCGAGTGGAATTACATACTCTTAGGATATGTATGTACCGTTATGAAAAAATGACAATCTTCTCCTGTCTTTTCCTCTCTCTTCCTGGTTTCAACTAACCTCTGCTTTTACGGCTAGTCCGCCAAGTGCTTTCTTCGTGACAGAAGAATCTCGCGCCACACGTGTCAACGCTGTGATTAACGCTTAAACAGTGACCCCTTGCTTGTTTTCTCTTACAATCAAGGCCGCCTACAACCACGGTCGTCGTTGTACCATCCAGTAAACAAACTCGCCACCACATTGGCCACGAATTCGGGCCACTTGTTAGTTGCCGTAAACAGCCCATCCATCTTTCGTGACCGGTTGTCCCGAGGAAATGACCGTGGGTTCACCGAGGTCATCATTAGTTGCCTCTTTCTCTAGAACCAATCTCAGAGTCAACTTGGACGGTGTCTCTGTATCTCCCTCGAGCTATTATTGGGCTCAAAATCAGCCCTACAAAATAGAATTTGAAGAAGAAAAGTCATCGGAAGGGCCACCACCAATACAGCAGGAAGGAAAAGGAACAGAGATAATGTCGCTTCATCTACTGCCCTACGATTTGCTCTTGAATATTGCCTCATACTTGGAGTATGTTGATGTTCACGTTCTACAATTAGTGAGTTTAAATGTTTATCTCCTGTTGAAATTTTGTTAAATTGACCACACAGACGTGTAAATCTCTCTACTACTCATTCACTACCCGACCTGTTTATCGTAAACTGGCCACCGATCTATTACGACGGTGCAGACCTTTGCCTTTGAAAGGCTTCCAGCGTCTGGGAGACCTTTCCACTAACCGGCTTATCTATTCTGTCAACAAAGCTCATCAGTACGAACATGCTTGGCTCGTACGGGCGCCCAGGCCAATTGGCTCAGGATCAACAGCGGACGTGATTAATGGTGCTGTCAAGATACACAACAACTACCTGGATCGAGAAAATCTTCAGGGATCAACCGCGATGAGCTCACCCAAAAATTGGTACAAGGTCGTGCGCGCGCCTCCGGGGGAAGAAGTCGACTGGCTTTCGCCGATTACGTCGAGTTACACTCTCTGTGCCACTAAAAGTGGCAAAGTTGTCTGTTGGGACGTGCAAACCGACACCTGTCTCGCAGAGTGGAATCCAGGTGAGCGATGGGAACTGTGGAAGTGTAGGGTTGAGTTTGAGGATAAGATGGTATATTTCACGATGGCAAAGGTTTTGCATGGATCGTGAGTTTTTACTCACTCGCGAAATTTGTTATGATGATTCTGAGCTTAGGCCAAGGAACAGTTACGATGATAGTAGAGTCATGGAATTCTCGCTGATGCGTCTTCAGTTCTATGAGAATTCGCTGGGAAAGAAGACCGCGTGTCCGACCTTCTCTCCCGTCACCTCTTTCAAGACTGTAGGCGTTGTGATGAATATTTTCTTACTCGATCCGTCTGCCAAACTACTCTCTGCGTTCGTTTGGGTCTCGAGCTCCAATACGATTGGTCTATTCGTTCTTCTTGATTGGGAAAAGGACGAATACGTGTTCATCGATACCGGCATCGAATGTGTAAGTGTCCTCCGTTTATGTTTCCACGTTGATTATCTTATGACCTGACCAACTAGGTGATGTCGTCCAATTGGTCCTGTATCCTCTTTCAACGGAATATCGTCATCCACTGCGAAGATTCCGACGCCGCGTTTCAACATTTCTATCCATTGGCTCTTCTTGAGAGCCACTCTCGTCGACTAAAGACAAAAGGAGCCACTCCAACGCTTTCGGGCAGATTGACTCCATCTGAGAGTATCGTCAAAAGGTTTACATTCCCTGCGCCTAGACATCATTCTATCAGACGCCTGACGAATCTGAATGTGGCTGGGGTGACACCTATAACTGTAATTGATAGCCAAACGGGTGCAATTATCACTGTGACTGCTTCGATAGCAGCCGCTCTTCATACTTCAGCTATATCGTCGAATACCAACTCGACGAGTGCTATTTCGAGCCTATCGTCATCTGCCGAATCCTCATCGTCTTCAAATATTTCCTCAACAACATCGTTGACCTCGCCTTCATCACCTTCCTCAAACACTCCTCCCCCTCTTCAGGTCCTGCCTCAACCTATCATCTCATCTCCATCTCCATCTCCTGCCACAATCGCACCGGTCTCCATCCTCAATCCTAACCCATACCCTTTCCCTCCATGGTACCCCGAATCCGCGCATTTCGTACGTCAATGGTGGCCCACTCTCCCGAGCGTACCTAGAATCAGCTGCACAGTTGTGCTGCTCGCCTCACACGACCCAGTAACGCATAAGACGCGATTTGTTCTGGCACAGCATTATTTCCGTGTCCCGATGCGAGGTGCGGATTGGGTTGGATTTGGGTATAGAGGAAAAACTAGGCTTGGGGGAAGAGGCGATGAGAATGGAGTAGGAGGCAGTAGTGCTGAGAATGATGAAGTAGAGGATGGGATGAGCAATGCAACGTATGCTACCGGCGTGGCTGCTACCGCGGGGAGTAGTAGTAATACAAGCACTCCCGTTCCAACTGCCAGTAGCTCGAGTGATCAACCTCTCGGACCGATGGAGATGTATTTCCTAGACGGCCCTCCTGAGAACTCAGTTGTTGCGCCCTTCTACGAAGATTGGCTGTCATCATCATCGGCAACCTCAGGATGCTCTTCGGGAGGAGGAGATGCAACCACAGGTAGCTCAGGCTCACCGATCGGTTGGACAGTCAATGGGTCTTCTTCTGCTACTGCACCTAGCTACCAAGCACATTCCAAGTCGGATAAAGGAAAAGGAAAAGGCCGGGATATCAATACTGAAGGAGAAGACGACAGCATTGCTACGCCCGATTTGATTATCGACGACGACGCAATGAGACTGTGGTACGTCAGCACGCCGTTTGAAGTCGTATGTCTCGAGGATCCCAGTTTGGAAGAGGAAGATGGGGATGGAGTACAGGAGCGACCGAGGCCGCTGGTCGCGGTTGATTTCGGACATGCGGTTTGGATAGAATACTATGACAAGCAAGTTCAGAGCGAGGGCACAAGGAGAACGCATAGTAAGCCTACTCGGTCCCACAATAATCAGAAGCAGCAGCATCAAGACGGTGAAGAAGGATACCTCTACGGATCTACTGTCGAGGAGCCGGACGAGGATCAGATCAGTATGGCTGATCCGGATACGGATGCGGAAGACGACGAAGGTGAGGATGATCTCGAACCCTCCACTGTCGCCGGTGCCGCAGCGCTTGAAGAGGAGGGATCATCTACAGACCAGCAGCATGACGAATTTCAAGAAGCTCAAGAATTTCAAGAACATAAACGACTCCGATTCGTCACCTTTCCTCCCTTTACTGACGATGGCCGAATCAGGGATATTCGTGAAGGCTGGGGAGGAGCAGAAGTACGGACGCTGAATATCCCTCCCGAGCTGGATTTGCACAGCGTCGAGACGATCAATATTGATCAGAGTCAGGGGGCCGTTATTCTTTCGGTGAAGGAGGGTAAGATATTTATCCTTTGTTATGAGTAAATGGATGGAATGGTTGTACATTGGTAATGTAAAATGAGTGATCCATGGTATGTGTGTTCATGCTCTAGTATGATCTACTCTTCCTACAAAGACAATATAACTAGTAAGTATATCACGTACTTATGGGCAGCTGGGTACATATACACTTCTTGTAGTTTACTTCTATAGTTTATTAGGAGATATTGAAATGTTTAACATGTTCAACTTTTCAAGGAAAACGCCACGTTGAAAACTTAGGTGAGTTTGCACCTGACCTCGGTAATGAAAGCTGGTCCGTGCGCATATCTCAGGGTATAAAAGGTAAACTTGCGCACTTGAACACCTCATACTTACCTTGATGGCACAAGCCCCTTCATGTCCCGGGTTTGTGGGCAGTGGAATTTCTCCATAGCACGGCGACCTTGTCCATACAGAGGAAGTCTACGGCTTGTATGGGCTCAGGCTCATGCACTGTCTCAATATTTTCCTGTCCCATATCAGCCACTCTGGCTGGGTGGGCTCTTTTTTTGTTGTTTGACTCGGATCCTAACCCTAACCTTAATGCTATACGAAATTAGAAATACAACTTTGAGAACTGCGGTCTCCCTTGTCATCTCAAAGTATGATAATATGCGAATAAACCTAATCTCAAGACTTACGTGCATGCTCAACCACATTGCCTGAGCCTCTCCAATCTGAAGATGAAATGAATAACGAACACGAAGAAGCGCGAACTTTGGGTCACAGTGGCAAAACACGACCTTACAGGTGTACTTGCAACAACAACATAATTGCACGATTTTTTTTCTAAGTTTTCTAAACAGGAACTACATTCAATTGTCCACAGTCACAATGATAATCCGATGTGATAGCAAAGCCAATGTGTTGGTGGATGGACAAGGCTTTCAGCACTTGCATTCGCCAGACTTGCAGCCGCAGCTATCGAGGAGTATGATTAGGAAGCATGTATGCACGACAACGAAATTCAGACTCACGACGTGGTGCAGCCACAACCACTGCTGCCACAGTTGGCCTGAGAGAAGAGGGTTTGAGTGGTCTATATGAAACGAGATGGTCCGTGAGCGATAGACGATAGCGAAGGGTGGCACAAGGAAACACTGTACAGTAGACATTCTGGGTGATAGAGAGAAAATTTCAAGGATTGCTCAGGAGAATGTCAAGTTGGGTGGGTTGATGAACCTGCTGGTTCTCGAGTATTCTTTTATACTTCGCTGGGCCAGGAAAATCGTCTGATCAATGATATTGTTATCACAGTGCTCTGCGACCGTACCCTACATTTCAGGAAACTTCAGGGTTCCGATTGGATCATCTATGCTTGAAGGTTAGATCCGATTAGTAGACTCGCTTCACATTGTCCCTCAAGCTTTTGGGGTGCTTGATAGCTCGTACACATGCCAATACGTATTCTTGGATGTGATTATGCATGAGGAAGAGATTCAAGTCGAGCGAGGGTTAGCGAAGAGAAACGTGGAGCTTGTAGATAAGCACTGTTTTTGTTTGGAAGTTCCTTTTCTGAACGTGAACACTTCAGCCACCATCCATATAGGCTGGGTATTTACCTCACATATAGTGCTAACATCAAATTCGATGGACTGATATAAATTGACGATCGCGCTAGTCGAGAAAGATGATCATGAAGGATCTGATCCTTCAAACCAACCTTTCGAGGGCCGCATAAGCCATTTGAGCGGCTTTCGTCAGCTTTTATCGCGCAACTATGCCTTCCTAGTGATAAGAAAGTTTTAATCTGAGTCATCGTTATCAGAACTGAAAGTTCTCTGAAGGGCCAGATGGAATCTTTCTCATTCTAAGTATGAATGATGTAAACAATCGTGAGTGTTCACTAGTTGTCGAAATGATCCTGAGCCTCCGATGTAGTGGATTGGTCTATGGCCCACTTGGGCTGGAGGTCAGATTAGATGAATCATAAAAAGTCATTGCGTGGAGCTGAGGAAGAATTCTTTCTCGTAGTATACGCTTGGCGTGGCTTGTCACAACGAACTGGAGTCCCATATAACGTATCAACGAGTAATAAGTATATATCTCTAGAGGCTCTTGGCAGGAGCTCATCCCCGCGCAGGTGAGCAGGTACCGCGACATAGGATACCTGTTTCAAATCATACTCACCTGAATGTGACGCTAGATAGGGCGGGAAGGCGGGAGAAAAGAAAAGGACAAGAAGAGATAGCTGTCTGCTTATCTTATCTCGGAACGGCATGACAATTAGGCGCCCAATATTTTTCGCAACCTTACTACGACGAACTGAGCATTTGTATAGCAAGACCCGAACGAGCTCCATGAAAACAAACGTGGTATGTCAGTCATTGACTATATTCTGCCACTACCTGTACGTCTGACTCCTGTAGTGGAAATCATTAGTATCATCGCCGTACCACACAAAATACATGATTAAAAACTATCATAGAGTATTTTTGGAATCCACTTGCCCGATCTCGCAGAGACCATTGCCGATGTTCAACATTCTCAATAGCTCGTATTGATCTCCTCTCTCTTCTCCCCTACGACTGAACTTGATGTCCACCAGCTGCTCCAGTTTCGCCTCTGAGGTCAGTTGTGCTGCAAATGACTGGCTAAACTCCCAACTCCATTTCATGGTCGCTCTCCTACTGAGGAACCTGTCAACGTCGTTGAAAGCCATGAGTTTCACAGGAGTGTCCTCCAAGTCTTCCCTCGAATCAGCTGTGTTGAGTGGCTTTGGTGCTAGAGCCTTCAAACGTATGATTCCGGTTGCCTTTCGAAGGAAGTGGATATTCCTCTCTTTGCCGACATCAAAAGTCGTCCTATTCTCGGTGATCTCCATTGTAGCACCTACCGAGTCCGGAGACGCTCTATCAGCTGAGTTCTGTTCTTTGACAAAGTCCGAATCTCGATCACCAAGTTGAGCAACGTTAGCGGGTGTACACGGAGCATTGCTAGATGTATCTGTCTCGTTCTCGGAGTCATCTCTAGGGGGACCAGGAAGTTCTTCATCTTCAGCGAATGGGTCAAAAGACGATGAGCGTAGAGAAGCTGTATATCCGAGAAGCGGCCACATCTGTACCGGAGGCCAGATGGCAGGGACAACTCGAGAGAATTGGACGTCGCTCTCCGCCCGGGTATCGTTGTGAACATGGTCTAGCCATTGTTCACATGACTCCCCCGGCGACCAGACTTCTGTATGCGTCTACATAATCCCTTAGTCTGCCGGACGGTACTCCTCATTGAAGAAATAGACAAACCTGATTCCTTATATTTGTCTCAACATTTTGAACTTCAAACTTCAGCGGTTCGTATCTCATTATTGTCGTGGAAGTTGGTGAAGGATATTGTTCGACTTTGAAAGACGCGAGTTGGCCAAGGAAACCTGTCCTGGCGTTCTCTAAGGGAATGTGGATCGAAAGTTTGGGTAAAGGCTGAAGAAGAAGAGTGGTGGTTCACAGGGAGCGCTCCGACCATCCTTTTATCATTTGTTTCGCTTTATCTCTCTTGTTTCGTGCATTGTCTCATCCCCGACTCCTCGAGGTCGATTCCCTTTGACGCGGAATCTTTGTGCTGGAGCTAGCCAAGCTATTTAAATTCTAATCATCCTTTTTACTTCTATCCTCCCCTTTCATGCTCTTTGTTTTGCAAGGCCACGATTATGAATTCAATGATCTTGATAATGCTCGGGCTTTGCCGATAATCAATCTCGCCGTGATTGCCGAATAGTACGATAAGCACGACTGTAGCCTCTAGGAGGATGACATTGAAAATTTGACAGAGGTTTTTTTGAATCACCAACGTCAAGCACTTGAAAGGTGGGTCCTCAACCCAGCAATGCTAAGTTTGAGCTTGAAACGGTGAGCCAACAAGTTTTCCAGACAATCTACTCAAATCTCTACGCAACGTGGCACGGCATCCAGAAAGCCATCCAAAGTACTGTACACACATTGCCTCTCTCGTCTAGATTCCGCTAAATTAATTACGACTGAAATCAATTCTTGTGCCAATAATGATAGATTTTTACAATTCCTCTGTCCGCGTTCTCCATAGAAATGATGATCATCTACCCATGGTCCTCTGTAATCGAATCTCGGCACACATCTAAAGCTGTTTCTTGAATATCAAAGGGTTTATTGCACCCATGATCGGTCCTTGAATACGAAACTGACATCCACCAGGGGGACCGTCATTCTGAAGGAAGGGAATAGCGGCAAGATAGCGTTGACGGGATGACATTGTTGCGTTTAGCTGCTATGATGTCTAAAGACGTGAATGACTAATCATCACATTGCTAATTCAAAATGGGAAGTCGTCCATCGCTCATCGATTGATTTCTGATGCTTCACCTCCAGTGAAAGGATACCGTTGACAGTGTTGCGTTGTGTAGGTGACTGATGGGTCTCAGGTTTGTGATCTTTCATGCATCCCCTGAACAACACTGTTTTGAATATTTATATTCATATGCAGAAATCTGAAGAATTTTTCACATATGTCTGCATCAAACAAGGAAATATAAAGCCTCTTAACGAATATCTTGGGACCTTGTTTCTTGGTAGTAGAAGCTAGTCTTCCTCGAATTTCCCCTTTTCTTTCCCCCTTTGTCGTTCTCTCAACACAACCGAGGCCTCGATGGCTCAGTTAAATTCTAGTGTATTTTTATTCGTGGCTTGTTTGGTTTTCATGATGAAATTTGTGATGGGTGAGGTAGTCCCGTTCATCGAGCCGGTATGTTACAAGAATCAGGCTTGAGTTTTGACCGCTGAGAGAATATAATCCGAAGGGCTTTTTCTTTAGTTATGGAAGTATACCTGTTACAGGTGAGAATTACCCGTTTGCTATCCGTAGGAAAAGACGAGTTTCACCAATACGGTGCCCTTTGCGATGCGCAGAGCAATGCGAGACTGTTCGTCTTATATGGGGACGCCAAGGTGCTATCGGGTGAGTTCTTATCCTATTGCCGCGTTTCTGTTTCTACTATAATGGTCATGTTAGACAGAATCCAGTTGCTCCTTACTTCTTTCAAGTCTTCACTTCGTATGTTGAGACAGATTTACTCCAGCTTGCTTAGCCTGGCTTGGTTTATGCCCGCAATTAATGCAACTGTACCGTTTATTCAGGTCCTTTGTTTTCCCGTTTGTTGTCGACGCTGGGGAAGGCGGTGATGCAGGGAACGGGAATTTGTTTTTCGACTTCACTGTTCCATTTGCTCCTGGAACACAAGTAAGGGCCAAGGCGGACCTCAATCATCTCCCGTTTACTATGTTAACTGATTTCTTCCTTTTATTTTCGAAAAACAGTATCAAATATGCATGGTATGATTATTCACAACTCCAACTCTATTCCTCGTATTGCTCCAACTGACTTTTCATTGATATCAGTACGATTCGAACGGTCTCCCAGGCGGCTGTCAAGTGATATTCACCATGATCCAAAACCCTACGGACGCTCATCCAACGTGCGAAAACATGACCATGCCAGCTGTGGATCGAGTACTTGACGTTCAAGGCATAGTGGATGGAGGTCCGATGTCGCAAAGTGGGTTCATTAATCAGGTGTGTGGTTGTACATGCTTTTTATACGACAAGCCTAACCTGGTTCGGATATAAAGTGTGACGAGGTCTCTATCAAACCTTTGAACGGGACCCCTCCGTTTACCTTAACTGTAAGTCGATTTTCTGGAATTTCAATATCTTCCAATAATGAGCCCAATTTGATCGTAGGTGTCACCTCCGAATCATCCGCCGTACAACATAACCTCTCATACTATGGCTCCCATCGTTTGGACTGTATCGTTGGTACGCATCTTGTTGAATTTTAGTTTGACGAGTTCCTTGAATCTGGATTGCCATGATTGTCTAGTCGCGGGCTATGCCCTTCTTTCTCTCCCTCGTCAGTTCCGAAGGAATGGTATGGTCCAATGGGCCTATGGGAGTTGGACGATCTGATGACGATAGTTGTCTGGCTCCGGACTCAATGTATGTTTATGTCTTCCCTCCACATAGCCAATGTTGAAGGGCGAAACTTCCCTGCTTCATCTGTATAGGTTAAAATCAAAAGCTCATGCAGTCGCCGCTGGAGCTGGTGTTGGTGGCATATTTGGTGGGTTACTCATCGTAGGAGTGGCATTGGTTCTTCAACGATGTCGGGTTCGTCGTGTAAAAGAAAAGACTCCTATCATTCCTTGGTACAATGGTCTCGGCTCAGGGTGCGTTTTCTAGGGAACACTACATTTTCTTTAATCTCCTCTCATTCTATCACAGATTGCACTCTTCAATTGACACAGACCAAGGTCTCGTAAATAGCGGGCACGAAGGACTCGCTGATACATATGCTCAGAACGGGCCAAATCGCAGTCTTATGTCCTCGTTGTCTTCATTTCAGTCTACAAACCGGTTCTTGAGGGCCTCCGAGGTATATATCAGACATCAAGATGGCGGCAGGTTGGCGAGTTCCCGTGCCTCGGCGGAACTAGTAGAGCTTCCGCCTATATACGCTGCGAGGGAAGAGGGACCTGAAATGCTTGCGGAAAAACCAGAACCTAGGCTTCAGGTGTGAAGTCAAACTTTTTAGGGAAGGCTTTTGGAAAGGGATATACATGACATGACAACGCCACGCATTCTATTCATCTTCCTGTCTGTAGTTATATTGTCGCAGTGTAGTAGTAATTCTTTGTCCCGAGCGCTTAAGATGAGAAAGAGTGGCGTGGGAACGCTAAGATAAACATGACCGTGCGACCCTTGACGTTGATTGTACGCAAGGCCTTGTTCTGCGCATTGACCAATTTTGCGCATTGACCAGTTTGGCGTCATCGACGAGGGCAACCGCATCGACCGCCACAATGTCCTCAGCCTCCGCAGAAGTCTCGGCATACAAAGGGAAGCTGACCAACAGGAACTGGGCTTTGCTTCCCGAAGAATTGGTCAGGTAATCGCCCACTATTGTTGTCTTGAATACGCGTATAAGCTACTGATATTTACTTTGATTTTGTGTAGGCTTATCGCCACATATTTCATTTGGGATATATCAGTGACAAACTACTGCCCTGACCAATGGCAGGCACGACATTTCTGGCAAAATCGGATGGTTTATACAGCTTTACGAGACGCTCAAGAGGTAGAGAGATTTATGCGCATATGCCCTCAGTGGGGCGCGGCCAGTACGTCCGCTCTGATCAGCTTTTTATTCTGCGGTTGATCAGCTGTATCAGTGGAAACGCACATGTTCTGGATGCATGTAACTGCCTTGATCGACCCCCATGATACTTTGGGCGCCCACGTCTGGGTCCGTAACAACAATTCCTCTGCACCACCTGCCAAACTCAATCCCTACCACCATTACCGGAATATCACCCGGTATTCCTGCTTTGTATGCCGAATCAATACTCCAAATACCATCCATGGCCTTGGAAACGGTAAACGTTTAATCGCTACTCCCTGGCTAAGCTACGCTACTGTCTGTCGTGACCACGACAAGCCTCGAGCTGCGTTTTGTGGCCTTTGTCTCCGGGAAGCCCAGTCATACGAAGTTGAACTTCAGATAAATCCTACTTTCCACGTTGGCTGTATCGAAAACGAAGACCATGAACTTTGGCCGAATGTTCAAGCAACTTGCAGGAGTTGTCGTGCCGAATGGCTTTGGCGTAAAGCCTGTTCTGCCAACGTCAGAGACGCAGTTGGAGGTCGAAGATTCCGTGTTGATGACTGGGAAGCCAAATCAACTATCGACGGGTTCATAGACCTCTCTGAAGGCAGAATTTCAGAGGTCATTCTGGTAGCTAGGGAGAGGCACTGGATACGCACTCATACAAAACTCGCGGACATGTTGTCTCAAGCATTAGCGGCTTCTCGGTATGAAGGGCGCGAAGAACGGTTAACAGCCGCTGCCGCCGGTGAAGACACAGAAATGGAACTCAGCGATGAGGACGATGAGGAAGATGATCTCGAACTTGCTCAACTAACAGAGGATGGCGGAATTCGGGAACTCGCGCTCGGCGACTGGGCTCGAAACAGAATACTAGACGGGTTTTGGATCAGTCCTGCCGACCAGTGGTACAATCACGTACAACCAGAACTACCTTGGGATGTTCGTGCTGTCCACCCTTGCCCTTGGACGGTTGAAAACGATGACATGGTGCGCGGAGAGTCTGAACAAGGGAGACAAGTGATGGAGGAGGGCCATCCAAGAGTCTCAACTGTACGCGGGCCTATTCCTCCATCACATCCGCTCTGCGAACAAACATTCAACGCTCATCAGAAGCAAATAAGAATACTGCTTCTTCCCGCGATGAAGAACATAGTTAGGAGGATTGTAATTGAAAGCAGCGCCGATGCCGCAGACCCTGCCATTCGGGCTACACGAATGACACTGGAAGATGTCATGAAGGAGCTTCACGACGAAGTAACTTGGTTTGATGGTGTAGACTGGCTGGAGAGACGAAGGAATGCCCGACGTGATGCCGCCGCGCGAGAAGATGCTACCAGTGATGATCATTCCACATCCTCCGGTTCAAGCAAATCTTCGGACGAATCTTCTACCGTCACTAGTCCAGTCCTTTCCACGACCACATTACAGACCACTCCCTCGCCCCCGCCAATAGAAGAAAAGACCGCGGGTACAGACTCGAAGAATGTGTATCGAGCAGTCACCATTGCAGTTTCACCAGTACTTGATCCACCTCGCCTCATCCATCCTATACCCCACGTTCCAGTTACGGCTGCCCACCTGCCTCATTTCAGTCTCGAGGCGTTTAGAATGGCAAGTCTCATCTCATCTTGGGATCAGATCATCTAACAATATTTTATTGCAGGTGTGGCGCGAGGCTTGTGCTCCGCTGTACCACTGTCGTTGTAAAATTTGTGAACGCGCTCAAGTTGCTGCAGGCGAAGCTGCCGCTGTCGCTGCTGGTGCACAAATCAAAAACCAAGCCTCAGTCGATGTTCGGGCTGATCACGCTCAACAAGACAACCAGACCGACGATGTTGTCGAGATTAGGCTGGGTGATGCTGATGGTGAGGGCGAGGAAGAGATTGATTATCTGGAATATGAAGATGATGATGACGTTTTTGATTCGGACGAAGTCGAGTCAAGATATGATAGCCGGAGCCGATCCCGCTCTCCACCCAGACTGAATCGCCCGGTGTATACTCCCTCCACTCCTATCAGTCCACGAAAACGATCCTGCGACGAAATTGACGACGGGAGGCTATACAGGCGTGATGAGGATCGAGACGGAAACTCCGATGTGGACGATACCATCCCGAGACGCCAACGACAACCTGGAACGCCTCCAAAACGCCTTCGTCGCGAGGGGCCGCCCCCACTGCCAAAAGGCTTATCAGCCGACAATCCTGCCCAGCGAATGCTGCACAAACGAAGTTCGGAGGGAGTTGAAGCACGAGACGATCGAATTCAGAATAAACGCGCAAAGATGTCTGAAGAAGCCGAGTCCCCGCCTACCTCGCTCACGGCGGAAGATAGCGAATATTCTTCTGCAGACGTTGACCTAGAGGAAGTTGAGGATAGTAGGAATGGGAGAAATCACCTTTCAGTTGTCGAGCGTTGATCCTTCCCTCCTGGATTTGGAAATGGGAACCGTTATGTCCTGTGTGTATTAGAAAATAATCCGGCTATGCGATTAGAACAGAAAGGCAGGATAATTTCCACTCGATCAAAAATATTCTTGGATTTCCTCTTGAATTCTCTTTGGTTTTTCGTTCGTACTTCTTTTTGTCAGCTATATCCTTGTACTATCATAAAATGCCTTCGTACTTCCTTATCAACTGCATTGCTGTTCCTTGTCTTGGCTTTTGTATGAGTGGCACTGTGCGACATGTAGCGCCTTTAGAGGATTTGTATTCATATTCATGTTGACTAGAGTACAGCTCACTATTGGATCGTGAAAATATAGTAGTGGAGTGAGAATGAATGCTTAGTTCAGAGGTAAAGCAGTCGCCGTTTGATTGTCCGCTTTTGAAAAAGTAGTCCCATTCAACGAAGTGAAGGCCGAATACTCCAATATCTCCCCTTTCGCATTCATTGCAGCTACCTGGAAGAACACGTACTGGCGTCTACCGGTGTAGGTCAATGTAGTCTCAAAATCAACCTTGCCGATAACGTTCAAAATCTCGGCTGCCAAAGGCATCGAAGCCGTCGACCCCAAGAGCTGCCAGGCCGTTACTTCAGTGGCGCCATTCCACCACGCATAGACAGTAGCGTTCGTCGAGCTTGAAGGACTAGAAATTGGCATTAAGGGTGGAGCGATTGGACGGGCAACCCAATCGTGCGAGAAGACGCGGTAAGATGAGACCTCGTTATCGCTGGGGGCAAATTGAGCAGACCACAGAATGTTTCCAGACGCATCGTGTTGGGAGAAGTATGGCATCGCCCCCCAGCTGATACGTTTTGTGAGTACGAAATGCATGACCAGAAAAGGAAAATATTTACCCAACGAACGAGTCTCCATTGTCCAGGAGCTGTACAGATCCCTGTGATGTAGTTACCGTTCGATTGAATGGGCTCCTCGCACTATTGAGAGTGATTGTTTTATGGGATTCGTCGAAGTTGAGCAGGAGGCCTTGCGAGTATGGAAATTCCTGATTATACTCCGAAGCGCCGTTGTTAAACACGCTGTGAGTGTACAACGTTCAGATAAGTCGCATCATATATCTAAGACTTACGAAATAGTGTTAGAGCCGTGCATTCTTGCGTGATGCTGCCAGCTGAAATTTGCCCCTGGCCCAAAGGTAAAATCTGATTTCATTCCTCCCATTTTCCAGAGGATATCTCCAGCTGGATTCACCAAGTACAGCGTGTGACAGCTGTATTGTAAGCGGACTGAGTGGGCAAATTGACGCTTCGGATTAGGACTCACTGTCTCGACGAGATAAAATAATTGCCATCGTCAAGCTTTTGAATAGAGTTGATGTGCTAGGGATGGGTCAGTTGGACCGCTCGCTATCATGTCGAACGAGGCTTACAAAGTAGTACCAAGGATCGTCGACCGTCCCAGATCCTGCCTCTCCAATTGCTGCATAGCACTCGCTGGGATCAACATGGTTCAGCGGCTGCCAGTGCCAGGTAAATAATGGTCTGCCTATGATAAAATTGATCTCAGGGAGAATTAATAGAAGTAGTTATATATCTAATACCGGTCGCAATGTCCACCTCTTGTGCAGCGCAGTTCAAAATATAACCATCTAAAGGACCATTATACGCGGTCAAATTAAGAGCTTGAGTAGGATAAGCTGTCATGACCGCAGTCATCAGCAAAATCCCCCATGTATTATGTGTATTCTCGGCGTATTGGTATAAATGTGATACCGGATCACGCTTAATTATACAAATCCAAAATCTGATTGATAATAGATCCGGTATTTTGGTTATACCCGATCATACGCGGATTATGCAATGATTATACATGTTTATACTAGCTATTTTTGACAAAGTTCACACGCCAGTAGTGTAGAATACCTAATGTCGTCTCGCGGTATCTGTAATATAGATACTGACTCAGTACGCGGGACAATGGGAGTCAAGCGTCTGTATTACCTGTAATATAGATACTGACTGAGGTAATATAAGTAACAGAATGATGGGGAAAGTAAGAAGGGCTCACCTCAGTACGCGGGACAATGGGAGTCAAGCGTCTGAGGTGGCTATCGTCCGGATAAGGTATATATACTGTAAGTATAGGGGCGCGGAAGTATAACTAAGGAATGATTCTGCGGCGGGCGAGGGTCTGGTTTGTAAGTGGTGTTCGTGTATGTACCTATAAGTGTTCTAAGAAGAGAGAGAGGAGAAACGTACTATACATATATCCAACACTCCCCCTCAAACTGGACCGAGTCCCATCCTAATAGCAAAGTGCTTTGCTCGGGCACTGGGCAAAGCTTTCGTTAGCGCATCTGCGATCATCTCCTCTGTTGGATAATAAACTAGTCGAATTTTGCCTTCTTCGATGATGTACCGGATGAAGTGATAGCGTACGTCGATATGTTTGGTGCGGGCATGGAATTGATGGTCCTTTGATATCGCGATTGCTGCCTGGTTGTCAGAGTAGAGTGTAGTTGGCCCTTGAATGATGTTGTACGTCGGCTCGAATATTTGTGAAATGAAGGATCGTAACCAAATGCCCTCTTTGGAGGCCTCGACAGCGGCAACGTATTCCGATTCGGCAGTAGAAAGGGAGACTAGAGTTTGTGATTTGGACGACCAACTCACTGCACCACCGTCAATCATAAATATCCAACCTGTAATGGCCTTCCTATCCTCGGCCATTTGACCATCTGCATCGACGTATCCTTCTGGCGGATTTTCCAATTCTAAATTCTCACCTCTTCTTCCTCCATATGTCAACGACCAATCTCTTGTAGTGTAGAGGTAACGGATGACACGCATTGCTGCATTCCAATGAGTGATTCCAGGGTTCACAAGGAATTGAGTAAGATCGTGAAGGGCGAATGCGATATCTGCTCGAGTGCCGGTGCAAGCATACATGCTACGCCCAACGGCTCCTCGATACGGTTTACTCTCCATGGTACTAGATTCAGCTGGAGTTTGTGGACATTGAGCCTTCATGAGTCGAGTGTGGGTATCCATGGGACTAGTCGTTGGCTTTGCTGTAATTTGCCCGAATTCCTTTGCTATACCCTCAATATACGAACGTTGAGAGAGGGAGATAGAACGATTGGTTCTGTTTCGAGTGATCTGTATGCCCAGCAACCAGTGGACATCCCCGAGATCAGTGACTTCGAATGCGGAGCGTAATCCAGTCTTTACATAATCGATTAATGGAATTGTGGAGGCAAGGATGGTAAGGTCGTCAACGGATACGAGGATAATGATAATACCATCGTCTACATGACGGTAGTACACAGAGTGGTCGACATCACAACGGAGCATGCCTAGCACATCACGTAGGGTCTTCCCGAACTTTAGGTACCAGTAACGGCCACTCTGCTTCAGTCCGTAAATCGGACGTTTCAATTTCAAGACTGTTGTAGTAGGGTGATTCGAAAGAGGGTATCCCGGAGGGTGACGCAAGTAAATTTCCTCGTTCTCGAGTAGGTCGCCGTTCAAGTATGCGCCCTTGATGTCAACATGGTGAATTTCGAGGTCGTAACGAGCTCCGAGTGCCAGTGCGGTTCTGATGGATGCCATTCGCGCCACTGGTGCAAACGTTTCGGTGTAGTTGATGCCGTATTCCTGTGTAAAACCTTGAGCAACCAAACGAGCTTTGTACTTAGCTATAGCTCCAAGTTCGTCCTTTTTGATCCTGAAGACCCATTTACACCCCACTATATATGCATTTGGCGGTTTATCGGTTATCTCCCAAGTTCCATGATCCTCCAAATTCTTCAATTCGTCTTGAATTGCTTGTTCCCATTTTGGCCAATCAGGGAGTCGTTTCGCTTCTGTCACCGTTTTCGGTTCCACGCCCTCGACATCTGCAATGCAAGCTTCCATCATCAGTTCTTCGGGAGGGATGTCCACAATTGAGTTGACGGCTGTATTGATGCCACGGGGAAGAAGATCCTTTGATCCTGACACTCCAGTACCATCAAGTAGTTCACGTACTCGTTGAGATGGAATGCGATTTCGAATTGGGCGTTGAGTTGGTTGTTCCGCTGAGGGGTTAAGTAGGTTCGGGCTTTCCATGCTGGATTGTTCGTTTGTTGAGGATTCGTTTAGGACCGATGATCCTGGGTTGGACGTGAATTGAGTAGCCTCGGTGGGAATTTCTTCTTTCTCCCCCTCACGTTCCAACACTCCCATGTCGTCCTCCATTTCGATTTCAAGTCGTAGTCCACCATTTTCATTTTTCGCGAAAATTACGGAACGTTCTACTGTGACATTCTTCCTTTCCTTCCAATAGACCCGGTGGCCTTGGCTCTGCATGGCATCCTCAGTATCAACGTTGTATCCCACCCAAAATGCGACATCGGCTCTGGCAGAGAGTTTGTTGCCTTTCTGCCGATGAATGTACAGCTTCGTTCCCCATTCCGGGAGTTCTGAGAGGTTCGGTTTCTTTCCGAACGCCACCTCGTATGGGGTTTTGCCACCCAATGCACGCGTGGAGGTACGATTCTTTAACCAGACTGCATGACGGACTGCCTCAGCCCACAAAGATTTCGGTAGATTGCTGGCATGCAACATGGCTCGTACTCGCTCTAGTAGAACACGGTTTAACCGTTCCGCGACTCCATTCTCTTCAGGAGTATCGTGAACGGTCAAGCGGTGGATAATCCCATTCAATCCGAGGTGAGTCGTAAATTCGCTGCTCATGTATTCGCCACCAATGTCTGAGTGAAAGATTCTTATAGTTGTCTTCATGTGGTTTGCGACCCAAGCACTGTACTTCAGGAAAGCTTCGAAGGCTTCGGACTTCGCTCGAAGGAGGTAAAGGTGAGTCAACCTTGAGTAATCGTCTGTGAATGAGACATAATATTTCTTTCCTCCTTTAGATTCGGTGGAAGCAGGGCCCCAAACGTCAGAGTGGATCTGCTCTCCAAATGCCTCACTCCGTTTCCCTTGGCGTTCCTTTGGGACTGACTTTCGAATTGCCTTGGCGAATATACAACTTTCGCATTGGCTTGAATCGTCCACATCGGATAACTCAACACCATCGACGAATCCATTCTGCACCAGCTTCTTTGCAGCAGTGAGTGAGATGTGCCCCATTCGACGATGCAAGTCATTGAGTGTCACTTTCTCGACCACCTCATTAGCTTCCCCACTAATCGGTTCGATTATACGGTACAACCCATTCGACTTGGGCACCGTTCCTATCACCATTCCATCCTGATCCCGAATCACGCCTTTACCATGGCCGAAGCTTATGGAATATCCAGCATCGTCTAAACACCCGATGGAAATCAAGGTGTTGGCAAGTTCCGGGACATATAGAACGTCAGAAAGGAGAAGAGGGTTTGCGCCATGCACGTCAAGCTGTGCAATCCCCTGTCTAGTAGCGGTAAACGTTCCCTTATTCGCAGCGCGGAATTTCTTTGGTGTGCAAGGTTTGGGTTCGGAGATGAATGAGTCGGCGTTTGGAGTCATGTGTCGAGAGCAACCGGAATCAAGGACGATCGATTCACCTTTTGTATTTTGGGTGTGATATTCCGTGAACAGCAGATCCTTGGCAGGTATGTACAAGTTCTTCAAATTGGAGTTTTGTTCCTTAGTGCATTCTACCCATCCATCGTCACATTCCAGGTCTTCCGATTTGTCTATGTTGTACCAGTTGGAGTTCGGGTCAAAGACTGTTTCAAGTTCAGGTATTTCATCACCAGTCATACTACTCATCTGCTCGCAGATGTAGCGCATGCGTTCGTCGATTTCGTCTCCACTGTTGAGGAGTCCCTCTTGGATATCAACCCATGAGTGCTCAGAGGATGTGAGTGATGCAGCGCTTAAGGGACGGGACGGTATTTCTAATATCTCATCCGGTAGACCTTCGAGGTCATCTATGTCGTTGTCTTCAATGCAAGCAAAGTAGACGAACCCATCATCCTCATCAGCGAAACTGGCATGTCCAGTTTGGGCACCAGTTGATCTATTGTTTTGGGCTGGGGAATGAAAAGGGATTGCCGCCGTGATAGCGGATGGTTCGGGTTCTGGACAGTCACGAACTAGATGATCTGGTTTCCCGCATCGGTAACAGAGTCTTGGTGGTCTATTTTGTCCCCCTCGTCCTCTTCCATTGTATCCTCGACCACGTGTGTACGCTTGGTTTGGATGGTTCGCTGTGGTGGTGGGGGCAGGCGCAGGTTCAGCACTAAGTGCTACATCCTGCCTGGCGGAACTTGAGTTATCAGAATTGGTATTCCGGGAGGTATTATGGATGGTTCGATACTGGTACTGCCGTTTCAATGCTTCGACTAGGGCATCTGTATCAAGTACTAAACCTTGAACAGCAAGTCCTTCAATAAGGGTATTCACGAAGTTGAGGTATCCCTGTGGGATCACCTTAAGAAGGTGAGCACGGATGTCCTCTTCGCTAACTTCTCCTCCTGCGTTGCGGATGTTCTCCATAATTTCATCATCTTCATCCAGGAACTTGATTAGATCAGTTTTAGGATCGCAGACTCGACTTTCCCAGGTTGTCTTCATGCTGGAGACGACAACCTCAGACTTGACTTGAAGCTCTTGTACCAAGTTGACCCAGATGTCATAGACACGCTTTGTGTCTTTGGTAACCTTGCGCATGACCTTGTCATCGAGTAGGTTGGTCAAGAGAGCCCTAGCTTGGCTCTCTAATCGGGTGTAATTGTCGTACATTGTGAGATCTGATGCAAAGGTCTCGGATGAAGCGTCGGGAATTTCAGGTGGGATGTAGTTTGCGGAGAAGAGATAGCCTATACCGGCGGCCTGAGTGGCGATTTCCCAACGTTTGCGGAATATTGGGAAGTTAGAACCGTTTGCGGCGACGGTGGGAACTTTGGCAAAGTAGTCTGTTTTCTGACCGATTGTGAAGTTACCACTGGGAGGGGCATTGGGGGAAATGAAGGCAGAGTTGGGCTCAGCCTTCTGCTCTGCTGTTCGACGTGCAGCGGTAGTGATAACATTTTCAGTTAAGACTGACGCAGAGTCTTCGGGACCTGAGTTGGGGTTGTGGGAGACAGAGGACATAGGGGTTAATGTATAGTAGCGGGTTCAGGGCAATCCTTCGGGATTAAGATTGGGTATTCTTTAGGGAGACGCAGTAATCGGGTTCAGTGGCAGCGACCGGGGCCCATAACCTGTAGAATACCTAATGTCGTCTCGCGGTATCTGTAATATAGATACTGACTCAGTACGCGGGACAATGGGAGTCAAGCGTCTGTATTACCTGTAATATAGATACTGACTGAGGTAATATAAGTAACAGAATGATGGGGAAAGTAAGAAGGGCTCACCTCAGTACGCGGGACAATGGGAGTCAAGCGTCTGAGGTGGCTATCGTCCGGATAAGGTATATATACTGTAAGTATAGGGGCGCGGAAGTATAACTAAGGAATGATTCTGCGGCGGGCGAGGGTCTGGTTTGTAAGTGGTGTTCGTGTATGTACCTATAAGTGTTCTAAGAAGAGAGAGAGGAGAAACGTACTATACATATATCCAACAAGTAGTTGCAATCCAAAAATAAAGTTTAGTGATTATGTAAAGTTCAACTACACGTAAGCACCTAAAAAAAGTTCAACCAAAAGTTCAACCACACACGCACACTCTTTTCCCTCCTCGTAAGACAGCTTTGGTGAACAGCGCGCAAGTGCACTTAGGTCTAGGTGCTGTCATGATGCAATTGAAGGAGAAGAAATATGGAATCAGATATGCCTGGCAATGGTGACTAAAGTTTTTTTTTGTCAACATTGGAAGGTTCAAGGGTCGCGGTCACTCGCTAACAATCGAGGTGCATATATCATTATATCCCTTACATTCTCTTACTCACTGTGGTGTTGTCGTACTAGGTTCTCATTTGGCGCCGCCTTCGTCATTGCCGCAAACGTTCATGCAACTCAACTTCATGTTTTTTGGTTGACATTGGAAGGATCCCAGTTGCTCGCCAACAATCGAGGTGCGTATATCATTCTATTCCTTACATCCTCTTACTGACTGTGGTGTTGTATCAGGTCCTCATTTGGCGCCGCCTTCCTCATTGCCGCAAACGTTCATGCAACTCAAGTTCATGTTTTTTGGTTGACATTGGAAAGATCCCAGTCGCTCGCCAACAATCGAGGTGTGTATATCATTCTATTCCTTACATTCTCTTACTGACTGTGGTGTTGTACTAGGTTCTTGTTTGGCCCCACCTTCCTCATTGCCACAAACGTTCATGCAGCTTGGTTTCATTTTTTTGGTTGAAATTGGAAGGATCTCAGTTGCTCGCCAACAATTGAGGTGCGTATATAATTCTATTTGTTACATTCTCTTACTGACTGTGGTGTTGTACTAGGTTCTTGTTTGGCCCCGCCTTCCTCATTGCCGCAAATGTTCATGCAACTCGACCCGGTATGCCCCCAAAATGATGATCGTAAGTAATCGTCCATTCTGGCTATCTCGAGTGTATTTTGAGTGTATAATGTTTGTATTTTGAGTGTATAATAAATGTATTTTGACTGTATAATAAATGTATTTTGACTGTATTGAGCGGTATAAACTGCTGTATATCCAGCTTGGTAAGATGTATTATTAGGTATATTGTGGTATGTCAGTGTATTGTATTTGTGCATGCCCCCCTGGGACAATACATGGCAATACAGGCCCAATTCGGTATAATTTGGTATAATCTGCGTGGCTCCACGTGGATTATACATTTCCGATTTTGCTGATGGTATCGTTGGACGTAATTTGCAACTGTGAAAAGAGATGTTAGGAACGACGTGTAGTTGAATGAATCAACAGGCTGACCTCGTGAATATCTGCGCCAACACCCAGGTGCCACAGTGCTGACGATGACTTTAGTTTGAGAGCTAAGCGAAAAAAAAATTCGCATACAAGTTTGCCACAATTGTATAGGTATTGTCGAGCAGAATGTTGTAACCACTTCCATGACCTCCCGTCACCAGCGAGCCATCCCCTATCCAAATTGTGATGTGGTCTGAACCATTGTATGATTGCAATCCACGGAGGAAGGACGGCTCAAAAGCTGAGGCACTGTAGATCATAGTCCCGCATCAGCAAAAGGGCACAGATATTAAAACCCCATTATAATGTATATTATTTGCTATAATCCTTGTCATTGTAGCAGTACTTTATTTTGCAAAGGTTCCCCTTATAGCAGTGTAATAACAGTGTTATAACGGTGTTATAACGCACCTGTCATCTGCTATAGCGGAGCTGCCATCCGCTATAACAGACCTGTAATGTGTTATAACACACTGTCATACTTACAGTAAATTACTGCAGATTTCAGGTATGTTATAACAGATTTCAGGTAGATTATAACACATAACAGACCATTTGAACGGATATCAGTAATATATTAGGCAATTCCAGCAGGTTATTGAATGTATACAATGGAATTAGCATTTCAATTAGTTAATGATAAGCACAGGAGCAGTAGCAAACACAGGCAGAATAAAATGTGAAGTAAAAACATAATTGTGTCCGAAACTTCATTCATCGCCACCGACACCATCATTGTAAAAATTGTCACCTTCATCAATGTAACCATCGCCACCATTGACTTGACCACCATCATCTTCACTGTCACCACCGTTGCCATTACCGCCATTGTCATTATTGCCACCACCTTCATTGACACCTCGATTTGTGGCACCTTGTTGGTTATCGCCATCCTCACTGTCATTGTCCTCAGGAGTAAAGCTTTCGGTGAATAGAGATGCGGGTTCCAAGTCATTTGCAGGTGCTTCGGCTGTGTTTGGAATGTCATGAAAACACTCACTTGAGCACAATTAATATGTGTCGAACATGAGAAAAATCACATACCGATTCCAAAATTTAAATAGAGATTCCTTCCACCTGTCGGAAGCATGTGCGAAGAAGATGTTGAGGTAGAATCGGGCAAACTTGAACTTGCTGTCTGACCTAGTCCACGACGAATGGCTTGAGAGTGCAAATTGCGCCTGATAAAGACGTGAGTAAAATCACAAGATAAGAATGCCAACCTACCTGAACGGCCACATAAGCAATGAGCTCAGGGCTAGATTGGGTGATTCCCTGGAGTACAGAAGTCAGTTTTTGAGCGAACGCTGGTGAGGTGCAAAAGCTGCACCAGGCCCAAGTAAGATGCAACAGCAAATCTGCAGTACATGTATCAGTTGAATCTGATATATAGCAAATGATGTACTTTCCAAAATCAGTAGACGGCCACAAAGCAGAGGCGCATATAATCCAATTTGCTGATATGGTAAAAGTGTTTTATATCTGAAATTTCAACAAGAATGAGAGCATATACACAGTCTAAGATTAGAAAGAGGCACATGTGATTTGTATTCAGCCTCGTATTCAGCAGCTACTTCCTTTACAAACTCCTTGTATTTATGCTTCTTCCTTTGTTCCTGTCTTTCTTGTTGTTGAGAGTCTTCATGAGCAGAAGTTTGAGCTCTGCGTACTTGAGGTTGTGTGTTTGTTTGACTTGAGTTGCTAGCAGTTGAGATTTGAATATGGGATGATGAGGCAGGAGTCTGAGTCCTTGAGGAAATTTGAGGAGGGGAAGGTGGAGACAGCGATGGAGATGGAGAGTTGATACGTTGAGCATTGATCCTCTTTGTTAAGGCCGATTTGAGGCGGGGCTTTTTCCTTGCCGGCTGAGCCATGATGAGAGTAAGAGAATAAGATGTGGAAAAAATCATACCCGCCTTTTTAAGTCTCACGCGTCACGACACACATGGCAGTCAACAACGTGATTGTGCAGTATGAAGTAAATTGATTATTTAGTGCTGTAAAACTTTTTGCTCTCTTACCGCGATGAGCGAGCCTGCTCCACCTTTGCCTGGTACTGCTTCTTCTTAGCCGGGCGGAGGTACCTAGCAAAGGAGGGCTTGCCTCTGATCGGTCTTTCATTCCCTCTACCCATTTCTTGTAGAATGGGATATACCCTCGTTAAGAATCTTGGCGGTGAACACACCTTACGCGTTGCATCATTCCAGTCGCAGAAGGGGCCAACATTACGAAGTTGCGGCGATGAAAATGAAGAAGGCGAAGGCAATGAACATGCAGAAGATGGCGAAGACGAAGACCACAAATACGACGAAGATGTGGGTTTGGAAGGTTTGGAGTCACGACATCGATTCACGGCGCTCGAAAGCGCAGATATTCTACTATCTTTATTCTGCTGCAAATGGCCTCAAAATCTACTCCTTCCTCGACTGACCATTCCATCTTCATGGCACCGGAAAACGCTCATTTGTCGAAGACCGCATCAGCAAAACGTTGGCTTTCTCACTCGGTTTGCGCCGGCGCAGTCAACAAGTACTTTGAACACAATGTTCAACGTCTCCTCACTTTCGAATTCTCGCGAGACCGCAAGAGGCAGTGGTTCGTTGTTCGTCAAAGGCGCACCAGAATCTGTCTTAGAAAGCTGCGCATCTGTACTGGTCAAAGATCAAAGAATCTCTCTTGCGAAGGACGGTCACATACGGTGATCATGGCTTGCGAAATCTCTTCACCAGGCGGCAGACGAGTCGACAGTCTCCATCACTCGCTATCGTTGTAATCAAACTTATGCGTCGACAGTCTCCATCACTCGTTCTCTTTGTAATCAAATTTTCGCGCCGTCTATCCACTGGACGTAGTACCATCATCCTCTTCCCTCGGTCCATCTGCGACGAAAAACAACAACTCAAAAAAGACTCTGTGTTGCCCCTACCGCTCACATCCTCGTAATTTCTAACCCCGTCAACTCTACTGTACCAATCGCAGCTGCTACGCTTGAAAAAGCTGGTGTTTTTGATTGTACTCGCCTGTTCTCAATCAGGCGAATTATCCAAGGGCAAAACGGTATTGGTTGACCGGATCACAGTAGCTACCGAAGAGGAACTCGCGCGCGAAGCCGAGTTCTGCATCGGAACGGACACAATCATTATCAACGAATCTGACGATTCGATGGATACTATACCGGTGCTTGCACCTTTACCTCCTCTTCCCTCACCGCTGCTTTGTCCCCGCCGAGCTTTCTTAGCATCACTTATCCTTGCGTCAAAATTTACGCAAGACAAATGCTACTCTAACCGAGCCTGGGCCATGCTATCCGGCCTTCAACCGAGAGAGATCGGTCGTTGCCTTTTCCAAATGTAGAGCTTTTCCAAAAGTGAAGCGAATAAAGCTTTTCGTGATAACACCATAATAATGTGCTGTTACCTGCAATAATGAGTTGCAATCCTTCCAGATGATTATTACATATTTCAGTATATTATAATCCTATTACTACGGTAATGTTATGTGTGAACATTATGGCAGCCAGTTATAATACCTGCCACACGTTGTATTCCCATTATATTATTTGTGCCCTTTTGCTGATGCATTTGGATTCAAAATTAGACCTCCTCTGGGCATTGCAACAGGTCCTATTGAACACAAAGTAGTATCCATGCTTCAGGACATATGGACATCAAGCTAACCTTCTGGGGCAAAAAATAAGTAGCCTTCGACTTGACTATTAGCGGGGCAGTCATTTGGAGGAAGAGCATAATTCAGCTGGACAGGAAGGTATGGGGCTGCGTGATAGGTCTGGTATGGAGACTCTCCCAATGCTCCCGTTTCAAAGTACTGGTTGCTACAGTACGCTACGGAGGCGACTGCTTTTTTAGTGAGAACGAGAGCAACAAGAACTGAGGTGAGCAATGAAGAGTGCATCGTGATCTGTAGGTAGAGCCGCTGCAGCCCGGTGTTTGAAGGCTTGAATCAAGTTGTAGAACAATCCATCACCTTATATACCTGCAGTTACGTATAACGATTGAAAACAACTGCGAAAGTTTATGGATGGATTCGCCACGCCCCAGTCTGAGGTAGAAACTTGTTATGGATATCGGCTCTAGGGTCGCTGGAATGCTATACCAAGGGAAAATTCGATGAAAACCGTGAATACTAGTTGTTGAGCGAAGTTTAATTATCCCTCTGGAGGTTTGATTATCCTTTCTGCCTTGCGACTATTCCACTCGTCTAATTTCAAAGGTCACGAACCTTGATGCACGCGAGTAGTAAGTGACTACCGGGAGCTAGTAGTACATTGATTGACCCTATGTGCGACAAAATCAGCAACTGTAATAGTACTAGTAGGAGAGAAAAGCCTTGACATTACACAATGATACACCAGAACATTACACAAGGATACACCAGATAGCCCATGTGTGAAAATCATCTAAAAAGTCAAACGACTCAGAATCTGACGTATTTCGATCAGTAGTCCCCTATGCTTTTTCGGCGCTCGAATGCCAGAGTTTGATACTCGAAGCTATTTTTACATGACTAGGGACAGTCTGGACATATCGTTCATGTGCATTGACTCCAGGAGACATTCGAGTCATGTAAGTGAGTCGCGACGGGAGGAATGTTCATTTATTTATTCCACCAGGGTTTTCAAAACTTGAAGAAGTTAGCGCGCGATTAGCGCCATCGTCGTGCCAACTCCGGTCATGCCCTCACACTAGGAATATATCCTGCCAATTCCCAACTCACTGCAAACTTGGGAACGGACATTGAGGGCACTCACTATTAAACGCAAAGCCGTTCGCATCATTCACGGCAAGATCAAGAAATGAATGTTGTAAACTTGTATCTTGGTTTCTTTGCATGGAGGAACACTGTGAGATGTGAGTCGACAGTAAATACGTGGAGGGGCGCATTTTGAGCGAAGGATTCAGTCACATTAAAAATCGAGATGCCAGACGTGGATTTACAGCCCCGTCTCGAGGCAGAGTTTTCAAATACTGTACATTTGAACTATCTGTGTGGTCACCTTCCACGTTGCATTCGAGTACTCGTAGTTGAGTTAAGGACTCGGATCGCGAGAGAGTACATCGAACGCAGGCTAGTAGGGTGAAAATATTATATCATTTATTTGTCTAAGAAAAGTGTCGAAGAGGATGCTTAGAAACCCTACTCCCATCCTTCCGTCGGCAATTCGCCCTACACCTGTGCTCCATAATCTACATATGATATCCTCAGTCCAACCGGATTCCAAATACTTTTCACTCCGTTGGTATCTATCCATTTCAACTTCCAATTTCATACACGATCTATTTCACCCATTACTTATCTACCTCGAGATTGAACCAAACCTCAGTCGTTATCACTCCCGTGTGTTCGTCTGAGGTGGGTTTGCCCTTAGGCCCTGTTCAGCAACGAAATAATGCCTGTCATTTTGAAATGAAATTCCCTAATATAGAAATTTCAGTTCGCACCAGTTTGATGCGTGATTTTGCGTAATTTTCTGTGACTTTCTGTGACATTCACAAAAAATCCGTCGAGCGGATATAAGTACTTAGCTGCTGAAATAATTTGATTATCCCTAAAAAGCTAATCAAAATACCACATGACTACCGATAAGCCATGTATGGAGGTCATGTGACTTTTCAGTCGCCATTTCTCGACGGATTTTTTTTCTCTTTTCCGTGTCATTGCAATGGAACAGAGGGCATACTGATGTGCAGCTACTCAAAAAACTTGTGGTGCTCTACACTTTCCTTCTCAATGTTATTGTTACTGTCACCACCATCTATTGAGGATGTCATGAAATGTCATGAGCCACCCCTATTATTTTCCTTTTCTTTACAATACATCATTCCATCACTGTTACCTATCATGATCGATCCGGAACCTTCCAGTCCATTCCGTTCCATTCCTCGTTCCTGAACTATACAGTATGACATCATGATTCCCGTACCTTACCTTTGTATATATAAGCCAGCCCCCACAACCTGATCCCTTATCTTGACCTCTTTGTCGTTGGGATCAGGTATGTCTTTACTTACTCAGTATTTATTATGAATATAACTTTGTCGTTGGGATCAGTATCTGTCCGCTTCCGCTCAGTCTTGCCGCCGTCGTCACCTCTTTGTGACATTAGGTCAAGATCTTTTACTGCACTGATAACCTACCGATTGGGTTATCCTTGCAGGATCCGCTTCCACCACGTCTACCATTGACTGCTCCGCCTACCCGCACGCCTTTGACACTAAAGACCGAACTCACATCCACCGTCCCCCGAACCAGAACTGGGCTGATTGTAGTTCTCAACCCTGCCCCCACGCCACTGCTAATTCTATTAGCACAGAAGCCTCCCTCAGTGACGGGACACAGATCATACCTATCACTGCCACTACCCCCGTTCCAGCCACTCCTCCACCAGCCATGTCCAACCCTACCACAGTCGACGCCAACCAACTTATGGCTCAGCTCATTGAACAGGTGGCTCAGCTCACAGCTAACCTGCAGAAGGCCACAGCCAAATCAAGCATGAACAAACCGGAGCTCTTCAAGGGCACCAGTAGTGCGGAAGCACGTCGGTTCATCGCTCAGATCCAGAGCTGGGCGATGGAACAAACGGACCTGAGTGGCAAGGAAGATAAGCTGATAAAGGCAGCCCTAGGATTCTTCTCAGGAAACGCGGCGGACTGGGCCACCCCATACCTCTTGGAATTCAGCCATGGAAGGACACCATTCAACGGACGCTGGGAAGACTTTGTGCGAGCCTTCTCACTTCGATTTGAATCAATCGATGCAGGTATGGAGGCCCGGAATGCGATCCAACATCTCAAACAGGGAAAAGGCCAGACGGTAGCGGAATTCGCACAAAAGTTCAAGGACATTGGTGATCGAACTGGACTCTCGGACATCGACCTACGCGAGCGATTCCATAGTGGCCTTAACCCCGAGATCCGACAAAATCTCATCGTGGTTAACATTGCCCAGGGGATAGCCCCCACTCTAGAGGAGGCAATCAGACGGGCAGTCTCGGTGGATGTGTTCATGCATGATCCTACCATGACAGGCCGTAATCTGGGCACCTCTCACACTCCCTCTCCTCCTTCCAACTCTTACGCCATGGACGTCGATGCCACGCATACCAGCGGGAATAGCAGGGAGAGTTTCGTGGCACAGATGAGAGGCAGATGTTACGGCTGTGGCGCACAGAACCACGAGAAGAAGAACTGTTCGTACAAGGACACAGTATGCCGCTACTGTGGTCGTCGAGGTCACCTGGAATCGGTGTGCCAAGACAAGTTCATGGGTTTAGAGCGG
>JANVFO010000126.1:0-70370 GCA_027919855.1 Lentinula guzmanii | reverse complement strand
TCTTCAGTGAGTTTCTGTGACATCATGGAGAATTGCTTGTTGCTGCTTCACTTTAGTACCTTGATAAGCGCCGTGTCAGCGCCGTATTGTTTTTATTAATTCTAGCTAGGGAGTACATGGGGTCCTTGGCTTACAAACACGATAATCAAAGTCTCACGAAGCGTGATAGATTTGCTTTCCATAGATTAGGCTCAGAGTTAACTTGCAACCTCCGTACGTCCATCGACGGCCCTCAAACGCGTATACATACCCATCATTCCCGGACTCGCACAGGGCTTTTGATATCTTACAGAATGTACGGCGTTGCATATGACGAATTGTGACCGTGTTCCCGCGGTAACCCTGACAGAAATCTTTCTTCACCATCGCCGTTCTGTGGCAAACGCCGAGGCTGGTTTGCAAGAGCTCTCGGGTGGTCAAAAAAGATTGGTTGGACCCGTACGGTTTCGGTGGAACAACCCGTTGAGCCTTGTTTGGAGCATGCCTCCCTTTCGAATACCGAGAGCGATGGCAGCAGCCTACGCGTCGAACGGCACTACATCCCTTTCTGCTCCTCTTGAACATGTTCACGTTTAAATCCGCGGCGGCTCAGCTCTCCTCTTGCATGTAATGCCTGGATACACTGCCCCCGAAACGAGGACAGGACCGTTCTCTCCTGGCATCGCTTGAATCCCTTGAGTATGCGTTTGGCACAGCCTACATCGATGACGAGATTACCCACCCACCAAGTGAAAGCCGAGAATATAACGTTCTCGGCGGCAACTTTGTGAGCAGACGTTGCAGCAAGCAACGATTTTGGGGAGCGGAGAGAGCATCGATCGCAAACGTTGGCAGTTTATGTCCGGGCTTGAGAAGCTATGTAGCCATCTCTACCGTATCCATTGGCGCACAATCAATCTGTCACATCATCCGTTATACAACACAATGAACTGATTATAAGGTATAAAACACAGTCCGAGGTCGAAAATAAAGGAAGGGTGCTAAGAAAAGAAAGATAAGTAAAGCGTGAAAATGCAGAAGAGATGTTCAGTTGGTTTAAACCCTGTGGGACTGTCAGACAGATCCGCATAGCATGGGACAAGCAAAAAACTCACTGAAAGTTCAGCAATACGGTTTTCCCCGCGGGCATTCTCACAATATATATCACCTTCCTGTTTGGAAAGATTTGCGTTCGTGATTGTTGGGGACATGGAACGGTTGGAGCCACGAACTGGGGAAGCTGAGGGGAAAGATAGCCTGAACGTCTTGCTCGATTTCATTTCCAAAGCTCCTCATCCGTCTGCAATTCAGATCCGCTGGGAGGACAACATCAGCGTCAGGATGGATCACCAACCTTGGTTTTTGGTTGCAATATCCATCCAAGGTGGTAGAAGGAACCGGGACAACGGAAGAAACATGGGGGACACACTAGCATAAGTAGGAACGTCAGGTGTAGACACCGTCTGGGCCATGTGCATATTGCCAGTCTCTTCAGGTACCTGGCCGCAACCAGGAAAATGACCTGGTAAAAGACTATCAGCATCCTACCGAGCTAAGCAAGAGGCATGGAGACGTACCCTCCACTGGGCATTGCTGATACATCTCCGCCAATCAGGACTGCTTGCCTAGGGCAAAGAGTGCTCGAACTGGCGGAGTCCCACGTAAGGAGGCATTAGCAAAGAGAGTAGTCTAACAGACGATTAGATTGGATACGGTCATATAAACGACCATCTCACCCAGTACGAGAGCAGGTTATGAAGGGCAAGAGCCGTATGAGAGGCATTCACTACACTCAGTCCACCATCCATGCATACTACAACCGGAAAGACCTAGATTTCTTGTATCAGTACATCCTTCAGAAAGTAACGGAAAGACATCACTAGCAGCGTATCCTGGCCAGATTTTCCAGATTCTTGATGAAAGTACTCCTGCAATATGGTGTTCCACGACAAATACGTGTGAACAGACAGATGATAGACCCTGATGTTCACAGGAATATGTAGGTGAGCTGAAGTGACACGTACGGTCAGTGATGCTTTGAACAGAGAGCTGTTATCTACAGTGATACTAGGGACGTTACGACCGGTACGTTGACCCGTCATGTTTGGCAACGAGGGAATCTGCGTTCATTGAGGATTGAGGAGAGGGCGGTAAAGGAGGTGTCTGTGTTGTACTGGTGGAACAAGACGAAGGTGAGGTTGGACTGGAATTGTGGAGGTGCTCTACTAGACTGCGAGGAGTTGAGAAGCTCAAAGGTGGCATTGAGTCTCTGGGGTTGCGCTTGTTTACGTGAAACACAGGGGGATTTTCGAGCACGCTCAAGGCGGTGAGCCGCGGGAGATGGAGCAGGAGAGGGAGACATAGATGCGTCAGTCGAGTAAGGCGAAGCAGAAATCGGTGGTAGCCGAGTTACAGTACTCCGGCCAGGCCCGTTAGAAAAAGATTGCCAGATGCTGGAATCCTGTTTCCTTGCCCTAGGCGAAGCATATTTACCATTTGGGGAAAGACAATGCTCTGTGGCGCGTCTTAGCCATGGGGCAAAGTCGGGGTGCAGCGAAAAGAAGGCCTCACTGGTATCTGAGCTAATTTAAAGCTTGCCTCATCACTGACTGGCTGCAAAAAATCTATAGAATAGACATCTTCCTGATACCGTATCCTATATGACAGCATTAGAAGCAAACTGAAGCTCAAGAGATAACAGGACGTACCTCTAGAATACCAAAAGGTATAACAAACCCTGCCGGGCGCTTCCAGACTGCAAGGTCAAGATAACGCCACAATCATACCGTCGCCCAGTTCACTGTTGTGAATGTCCCAAACCCACCCGATTCATCCCATGTCCGTGACCCGTGACAGAGCAAAAAAAGGAAAGAAAGACGGGAACATGGTTGCCACAAAGCACTTGTGCGTTGACTCACACATGGCTAAACGATAAATTGGACATGAATGTCCTACAGCACCTGCACATTGATTTGTGCAGGCGGGGAAGGGAGACAAAGAACAAGATGTACCTGCCGAATGAAAAAAGAAAGGAATAACCAGAGCATGGATACTCCAGAGCACTTGTGCATTGACTTGCACAAGGCCAATCAAAACAACAGGACAAGAGTATCCTCTAGCACCCATACATTGACTTGTACAGGGCGGAAGAAAGATGACATGATAAAAGCATGTACTTCCAAACTGCGGAGACGAAGAGAAAAAACCGGGGCATGATTGCCCCAGAGCACTTGCACGTTGACTCGCACAAGGCCAAAACAGTGGCATTTCTATAGCGCCTGCACATTGACTTGTGCAGGGCTGAAGAAAGATGACAAGAGAAAAGATTGGGGCGCCAGAACACTTGCGTGTTGACTCACACAAGGCCAAAACAGTAAACCAAACATGAGTATCCTACAGCATCTGAAAATCAACGCGTGCAGGGTTAAGGAAAGATGACAATAACGTACTGGTCATTACTTGTACAAGTTTGGCTGTGGAGACAGTGAACCATACAACGCCCAACTTATAAGAGAGAGTAAAGCTCAGACATGCTCCCCAGTGAATATAAGTAGCAAAAAAGCAAGATATTGATTCAGTTCGTGATGTAGCTTTAAAGGCTACGAGACGCTAGGAGATGCAAAAAGGACGAAGGAAGATGGTAGAAGGAAAGAAAGATGACGTGGCAGCCGCCCAAACCAAGCGCCCATTTGGACCTAGACTTTTCAAAATTCTTTTTCGACTTTACTTCGACTCCTTTGACTCTTTCACACCATAAGTCGCCATATATACCCTGCATGACACAGTTGCTAACTTCTATGGCTATTCCTTTACACATGGTTTTCTCAATCCTGCCCTACTTTGCCACTTTGCCCTATTCGCTGCATCCTCCTGGCATGTACAACTGAACAACCTCCTCGGAATGATTTGGAACACTCTTGAATATGTACGATGCATCGAATTACTAAATGGGTGACGGTGCTTCCGTTTGCATGGTTGAATTCCTGTGACGTCCACTCTTGGTACGTTACCATACCTTGCACAGCATCCTTGTTGCTCACTTCAATGGCAATCTTCTTTCACATAAATCCTTCACCTCAACTCTGCTCCACTTTACTATTTTGCCCTACCTTATCCTCAACCGTGTTGTGCCAAACATCGGCTACTCAACCATGTAACATGCAGGTTTCTTTTGCATGGTTTCACGATACTCACCTCTGCTGTACAATCCACTCTGGCTGGCAAACAATACGACACATACCACTGAATGATATGTTAGACAACGCGAACGCTTGTCCAGGTTTCCGTTTGAAAAGTGGAACTGCTATTTCCATTCTTGATACACTCGCTGTCATCCACGCTGGTATGCTGCTGTTTCTTGTACATAGCTCTGTTGCTAACTTCAACGGTTGTTTTCTTGCTCATGATTCCCCTTGCAACTGGACTCCACCCTCCCACTCTCCTCTACCTGCCTAACTGCATCCTTGTCAATACATGTATTTTTCTTGAACACATTTTGGGGTAAACTTCTGAACAATTCATTTAATTGCCTGCCGACGCACTTAACCACCTGGCCTTGAACGTTTCTCAAATGGTCTGGGTGATTTCCAATCAACGTGCACATGTCTTCTCTTCGAACGGCTGGTACTCACTTCAAATGCAATTTTTGAACTCGCCTGTTGCTTATCGTTAGCCACCCTTCAACATCCGAACAAAACAACGTCCGAAAAAAAGATGGTAAATATCACTCCTACCATCACACCTGGTAAGAAGAACCATGTGAGGAAGTCTACGGGCGGTAAAGTCCCGAAAAAGATTACCACCAAGTCATTCAAGCAGACGGCTAAAAAAACTGGAGGCCCTGCCCCGAGATTGCCCATCGGTGCTCCTGCTCCAGCTCCAGCTCCAGACCCTACCCCTCCAGTGCTTGAAAACATGCTGGACAGCGAATTTAACGTGTTGTTCCCCGGGACGTCAACCTCTCTGCCTGAGGGCTCTGCTCAACTTTCCTCCACTGGGTCTTTGCGCCGGTCTGAACGTGTAGCTACAGCAAAACTGTTTTCTCAACCTCAAGTGACTTTTGAAGCGGCGATGCCATCTGAGAAAGATAGCCTTTGCTCAGACATGGAGTTGGATACTAATGGTGAAGATGGTGAAGAAAGAACCAATCTGCAAGAACATGTGAGTGTGATAGTTACTGGATATCTGATTCTAACCGTGTTGTAGCTTGTGCTGGCTGTCAGGATGGCGGTAACCTCTTGCATTGTGAAGGATATCGCCTTGTCAGGAATGATCCACAATACCGATGTGGTAGATTAGTCTGCTATGGGCCGCCAGATAGCAGGAAATGTATAGAACTATATGACGAAGCTCTCAAGAATGTAGTACAGGATCAGAAGATAGGCTTTGTATGTCCACCCTGTTGGCAGTATTTACACCAGAAGACAAAGTATGATTTGCCATATGAGGTCATTTCATTTCCTGTTCTCAATGTTCAAACTGATCCTTGTATTGTTAGGGGTTTTTCAGAAGAGATGACCAAAGCACAGTCACTTCTGCAGTGAAAATGATACATTCAGTTCGGGCAAGCTTCTTCTCAAAACTCGAGCTAGTGCCCATGGCCATGATTTCTATTGCCTTAGAGGGAATGGCTACAGAACCATTTCAATGACTCTGATAGAAGTCGAGGGGTACTATCTGGCTACTCCGACTCCCTGTATCCATGCTTCACTCACGTTTGATTTCTCTGAGGGAAAACGGCAAAAATATGACACAAGTTTTGCAAACATGTTTGCAATGTTAAAGCAGTAAGTAAATTACGAGGTCTTTTCCATATCTAATATGAATTTATTTAAAGATACAATGTCAAACGTGTTGTTGTCTTTTTTACTACCCATTCAACCCCTGATGGTGACTTGCATTTCATTCCCAACATGGGTGGAGCTGCTTCAACATCAGATGTGTGTGTCCCAGCCATCAGATTTTTTTCATCTTGCTCATTCATTCCTCAAAGTTACTGGAAGCCCTCTTTCCTGCAGAATTTCGAACATTCCTTCAACCTAGTGATGTTGACTCGACACTCTTTATCCTCTCATGCGGAGGGGTTTATGTACAGAAGCAGTCATATGACTGTTTCACGGAACTAGTACGGGCGTAAGTACTGTGTCTCTGCAGTTTGGCACAAAAGGGAATTGATAGCATTTGTGCAGACACACTTTTGAGCGCATCGTAGCTTTTCCAGCACGTGATCTGCAGCCTCTGCAGACAGCTCGATGGTGTCAAGACTTTGTCCGCAGGATATTGCTCCAGCATGAAAGTATTCAGTATGCACTGAAATCCATATGCAATGCGAATCCTTCAGTTGGTCCACACACCAGTATCATCATCTGGCATCACTTCCCTACCCATCCAATCTCTATTGATGTTTCACAAACCCTGCTTACTCAGAAGGCCATCTGGTGCAGCTCTCTGTTGGCTCCTTATGGTGTACGCATCACTGAAGCTCAGTGCCCCTTTTGCCGCTGTCTCAGAAATGGTAAAACCAGTTTCGCTGCATCCACTGACCAGAATGGCCAGAAGTTTCTGGTTGTGAAATGCACAGCCAGACTTCAGCCGCCCGCACCAGGCTCTATTGTATCCAATCCTTGTAAATCAGTGTTGATACCCCTCATCGGCTGCTATGCACTCACCCCCCTTGGAAGTAAAAGTGGAATTTGGGAGGTACTAAACTATTATTGGACTGATTCAGAGGGCCAATATTCATACCCTTGAAATATGTGGTTTTTTCTTGCTAGAATAAATTGAACAGGTGGAAAATGTGTTACTATGGTAGTTGAGGAAGTTCTGATACTTTGAAATTTTTTTTTCCTGTGCGCATTTCTTGTCATATCAAAATTATTATTAGACAGGGAAGTTAGGATTACAGTACTTGGTCCAGTATAAATCTTCCATGAGCTCCTGAAGGACGAGTGAGACAGCGGACAACGACCGAGGAGAATTTAGGAAGTTCTGAAGATTGGTCACACATATGTCACAGTGAAGCCGTCGAGCGCTGTTGTTCGGCATGTGGCAGGGCTAGAGCGAAAGATCCTTTTGGTATGATGATGAACGACGGTCACTTTGCCGCACTACGGCATACACCTAGGTGTCACGCTAGGCATACCTCCTCATCTTCGCTCATTCATCGAGGGTGCAATTTGACTCCGATCTCTTTAAAACTCGGGCTAAATACTCTCAAGAACATCTTGAATGTGGATATGTACTCTGGTTCCTGCTCATATAGCCTATACTTACTGTTTCTGGGGCTTTGGGCAAAATCACGCTTCACTCCCAGCCATAAATTTTTTTCTTGATGAGTATCTTTCGAGAACATATTCTACAAAATGTAAAATGCAGTGAAGTATCAATCAATCAATACACATAAAAAGTCTTGAGTGTACCCAATGACTTGAAAGCTCAGAAATAAACAAAAACCAAAAATCAGAACTTCCTCACGCCCGGAACTACCCTAACTACCATAGTACGTCAAACTTGGTGTAGTCACTTCCACATCCATCCCATCATTCTTGAAGCTCTCCAAGCTTCGTCTGAATACTTTAAGCGCAGCTGCCTTGTAACTAGGGGAGACTAGATAAATTAAATGAAAACTTCGTAGGCAAACACACTGGCCGTGGTCAGGAACCACTTCAAGTCGATTGCTTTCCTGACTAGAGAACCTTCCGGGCTTTGGTGGGAGTGAAGATGGTCTCCATCGCGAACGCAAGAGTTTTAACAGGAGTTTAGGGCGGGGTCGAATGAATAGACGAAGTTTCGTTAGGTTAGGGAGCACGCAAACTCCCTCAGGAATCTCGGTATCATCCTCTTTATCATCCTTGTCAAGATTAGCTTCGTCTTCTTCGCTGTCGGGGAGGTCGTCTAACCCGCCCCTATCCTCATCCATCACCCCCATATCAGCATCAGATGTTTGAGGAGCGATTAGAGATTTCAGAATCGGGTAAACAGTACCTTTCTGACCCCACCTCTCTCCGACTTGTAATTCTGTGAGCAAGGGCATGTAGGAAAACATGTGTTTGATTGATAATGACTCCACACGGAGACTGAGACTCAGCGAAGTCAGATTGGTGGGACTGCGCTCAAGCATGAGGCACACATTTTTGATGTCATACCAGGCTAACCCATATTCATCACTAAGATTCAAGCTTGTGAGCTGATCGAAGTCAATGCCCGGAAGGAGGGTAGATATCACGCTTCGCCTACCGTGGGCGGTCGACAGTTCAAGCTTGTTAGCATTGCACTTGTACGCTGGAGTCGGTAGATCAGGACCTCTGGCCAGCCCGTAGAGCACTATGTCCTGTACGTTTGGACAGTGGGAGATGACCCCCAAGGCAGATTCACAGGACATGTCGGTCAAAACGAGACGGGTGATGGTTGGTCTCGGAAACTGGAGTTCGAGACCTCGTTGATTGACAGTAAGCGATTTGAGATTTGCACATGTCATCGGAAAGTCAGTGTCGTCTATTTCATCATCGCCCATTCCTAGAGTCAAGGATTTCAGCGATGGAAGCTGCGCACCATTCTTGATTAACGGCTGAAGCAGGTAGACAGGGAGGAATTGACTGCGAATTTCGACGTGGCGCCAACGATCCGAGTGGAGCAGCAAAGAGGAAATGTATTTTGACGTTCGTGAACTACCTTCGCACTCATTTCTATCATGGAGCTGGAAATCTATGGGACAAGGGTGAGATCGCCCGAGAAAAAGGGGCAATAAGTTGTGAGGACGTGCAAATTCCTTTTCGATCATATTGAATGTAGACCACAAGATAGGCATAGAGGAAACCAAGCTGCGCCATCTATGACACACGCTACTGAGGTTGAGAGTGGGCACGTTGGGCAGAGAGGAACCGTAAAGGTAATTCCTGTCATAGCAGAGATGTTCGAAGATATTACCCAGGAGATCCAGGGGAAGTTTGTGGATTGGAGACAGTATGGAATGGATCAACCTTTTGTTTGCCTGGAGGAGCTGCTTGGAGGCAATGAGTGTATTGCACAGTATCTCTAAGCGGTCAATCTCTTTTTGACATCGATCTAGCTCTATCTGTGTATCCCCTAGAAGCTTATCATAAGCAGCGCGCTCTGAGCCAAAAGGATAGTATCCAGCGCGGACGCAAGATAAGTTTTCAGACTGGAGTTGGTGCAGATTGAGTTCTAGAGAATCACCGCATTTGACACATAACTCCGTTGAGACACATTTCTGGGGCCAAGTATGCTGGGCAACAGATCCTACATGATGACCGGTCATAGGAAAGAATTCCAGTTAAGTATCAAACTCTGACACTCACCGTCCAAATCATCGGAAGGAAGGGCGTCAGTCAAGATCATCGAGGTCAGTTTTTACCCACTAAAACCGATGAGCCAAGTTGTACCATTGAAGTCCTTACTAAGTAAAGATTTTCACACGCCACCATGTTCAGAAACAAAGGGGTGCATACCAGCTACCATCTTGTTGGAGTGACTTGTGAAGTTGAGAAAATGATTCTGCTGCTATTCTAGCGTGCCGGCCAACAAATTGTCTAGTCTTGGTGCAAATTTGGTTTATCCAAGCAGCAAAAGATGATAATAAGTGCAGAACGTTCACACCACAGAAAACAGCTTTACCTGGAAAAAAGTAAAGGTAAAGGTAAAGGTAAAGGTACAGCAGAAGTAAAGCTACTGCTGGAAAGTAAAGGCACTGCTTTTTTGCAGAAGTAAAGCTCGACAGGAAAGTAAAGGCAAAGTAAAGCTCCACTTCGGCATCCTCCCGCCTGGTCTCTTCATCACGTGCAAGCCCAGTGGCCGTTAGCAGAGTCCAAGACTCATCCATCGTACCTTCCCTACTAATCAGGTCCTAAAAGAAATAATTAACTATGTACATTCATGGACAATAATACAAGCATAGTTGAGCCGAGACTAAATCCCATATATCGAGACAAAGGGAAGACCATAAAGTATATCGGAGACGATAGCCGCAGATAATTCCAACGCCTTCGATAAGAACTGAGCTTAGAGCTATGTACATGCGGAGGAAGATACATTGGCGGGGGCTGACAATGCAGATGACAGTCGGGAAATCAAGACCATGTCAAAGAGGAAAAGGTGAAGGATTCAAGAGTCGGAGCACAGAGTTGCAAGGAGCTTTATATGTATCAATTCCATACTATGATTGTGTATCCTAATCCGACAACAGAAAAGAAAACGTCGAAGTAAACAACGAAGCGTGGCATACTCACCACCCGTCACGTGAGTCCTGGCCGGCACGGACAGTCCTACCGGCTTCGCCTTTACAGTTGAACAAGTAAAGCTTCTACTTAGTTGGTTAATCTCAGTGTCCGTCCACAAGGCTCACGTTCGCCATCAGTTTTCGCCAGCACGTTACACTCAAGCATAAACGCATTACACCACCATGGTCACAGTAATTTAGCAAATAACATTGATTCATAGATACACAATACAACACAGTTGTACAAAATTTGAATCTAAAGTGATAGAGCTACACAGACATAATGTATGTAGTATGTATAACATCATATTGTGTGATAGATGAAGAAAAGTGTGAAGTCAGTCCTACAAAGAATAACAATAAGTGTGTCGTATTACAGTGATTGGATTTGAGGACAGTCAGAGAAGACTCGGTCGAATTCCTATTATCGTAATCCACGCCGCAGCGTTGCGATAACAGGTTGCCCTTAGAGCTAGAGAACAGAAGGAGGAGAATAAAGATACGTGATTCATATGTATGAAACACGATGGATAGAGCAGAAAGGAGAAGGGTGTTTGGCGGTTGGACTCCATACGATGTGATCGTTTGGCAGTCGCAACGGGGGATATGCAATGTATCCCGCCGCCAGTGTAGTAAGGTTGATTCCACTAGAAGATAATGACCAGGAGAGAGGGTCATTATTGACTGAATCGCATGGATGAACAAAGACCAAACAATAGTGAAAAGCAGACCCGGTATGGAACACGAAACGCGAACGCAATGAAGAAGAAAGCCGAACAGACAACGGATTCAAAATGGAGACCACGGACAAGCACCAGAGACCACAAAGGGGAAAACAAAGCAAAGAAAAAGAGCTGTTAGCATGTAAATAGAATAGATGAAAGACATGCTACTCACAATGATTGATACAAGGCTTCAACATGAAAGGGCAGACCATCCTTAACTTATTGAAAGAAACATACAACCAAAGAGACACAGGAAGAGAAGACAAGGGACGATCTCGAGGGGGGATTCATATAAAGGGGAGAGCGATGAGGCTTATGATCCTCCACGGCCTCTCGTCCTCGCTCTCGTCGCCCTGGTGTCCGTTCCACCTCTCACAGCTCGACTCCTGTTTGCCCTCGTTCCCGATTTGGCTTGCACCTGAGCAGACTGCACAGAAAAACTGCCTCGCGACCGAGGCACGCGGGTGGTCCGACGTTGTTCAGTTCCAGTTGCGGCTGGACGTCGTTCACGAAGGTTGTATCGTCGGGTTGGTGGAGAAGGAGGGGGAGGTGGTGTTGATGAACCGGAAGGCAAGTTGTTGTCAAGACCCTGGGAAGGAGAGACTGGTCCTGGAGGAGTGGTTCGTCGGCTTGGAGGTGAAGGTGAGTCTGGCGACACCACCCGCTGTCGTTTCAGTGGCCGACTTGGTTCATGTTCGACGGCGACCTCGGATGCAAGTCGGGTCCTGGGAGAGCCAGGAATAAGTGAATGGAGGGAGGGAAGAGTTAGTTCAGCCGTTGATGGTGGAGGTGACGCGAGAGGATCGGAATTAGATGATAAAGACCTTTTGGGCCCAACAAGGTCTTCAGCTGAAATCTGAGCATGGAGATCAAGCATGTCTATTGGAAGATGACTGGTATCCTTCCAATGGAGTGAGCCATTTGGGGTGACCACTGGCGTCTCGATGTATGGCTCGGATTCTTGCGAGGTTATGTATTCCAGTGGTGGTAGCGATTGCGAGCCACCAGAGTACTGGGATGAATAGGTACTCTGTTGTGATTGCTCTGGGTCCTGAAGATCCTGTACAACCCTCTGCCTAACCAGCCCACCCAAACCTCTGCTCAATCCTGCACCCGCCGTTGAGATTGATGCTCCATCACCTACATTGGAAACTCCATTCCCTGCTGCTAATCTATCCAACCAAAGTTTATGGCTCAGTGGTGTTGGTTGTTTCTGAATGAGCGGTGGCTGGAATGGTGGCTTGTATGGCCGAATCGGTGGCAGTTTGCTCTCGTACCCGAAATCCCGGATTTTGACATCCGAATTGAGCTAGCTCCTCTGGTGTGGGACCGGGAGCCTTCCTTGAATCATCATGGTAGTATGGCTCTGACTTCTCCTCCTTTAGCGGCCGAGCAGTCGAAGAGCTTGCTGTTGTTGCAGTAACAGCAGCTGACTGGTTTGGTTGTTGGGATGTGGATGCCTGAGCCTCTCTGCTAGCTTCCCCAGTTGAGTTCATTGTGCAGTCGTTCTCCTTTCCGATGGTCGAAGAGGAATTATGTAGTGATAAGACTCCGGCCGAAGGAAAAGCAGAGGTGAAACTTGATAAAGAAGCCGATCTAGAGAGGACAGTAGTCATGAACTCGCTAGTCGTCGTAGGGCGTCGTAACAAATCCGTGGGGTTAGCAGGGAAGAGAGGCGAATGGGGGACGGTGGTAGTGGTAGAAAGTCAAGCGTAGTTAATTACACAATGGCCATTCCTTTGAGAGATTTAATCTTTTTTCGCTAGAACAATCATCGTGTGACACGTGAGCGAAAAGATGACTCAATTCAGCGCTTATCAGTCAATTTTCCTTTTTGGGGCTGAGAATTCTTCGCAATATACTACTGCGAGTCGAACTTTGACCAGCTATTTGAGCTTTTGTGGCTTTTTGTGGCTTTTAACAATGGCATCCGAACATCATAATTGCTCGGTAACGTGGACCATGGTAATTAACAGGATGAGTACAATAGTATGTAGCATAATTGCTGAGGCTCAGGCTGTTACCAGTGTTCTACCATAAGGCCTTAAATAGGATTTTCAAAACCTTGAAGGCTTAAGACCACTTAAGGCCTTAACATTAAGGCCTTAATTAAGCCTTAAGCCAGTTTGCTTGTTTTTTTAGCTACCAGTGCAAAATAATGAATGTTTTATACTAATTACAGCAATTTTACACTATCCCTGGTATACCTCATCATCATCAATTGAGACTCTCCTTGGCATTATCAAGACAGCCAATGCAGTATGTTGCATAGTGAGTCGAGTTTTGTTTTTCTCCCTTGTGGAAGTACTTCCAAAGTGTATCAGTCTTTGCAGACATGTATTCCAAGTTGTGTAAATCTTTCTCTACGTACTGTACGGTGTACTACTATCAATATGTACAAAACTAGTTACCATGTATGTACTCCGAGTCATTTTAATTTAGGCGCGGTGCACTGCCACTTAAGCCCTTCCAGAATGGTGAAGGCCTTAAAAAATCTGACGAAAATGGTTAAGCCTTATGTTAAGGCCTTAACATAAGGCTTAAGGACTTAAGGCTTAGGCCTTCCGTAGAACACTGGCTGTTACTCATTGACCTTCCGTTGCCCACGAAAATTCATCAAGGACCCGTGTGAAAGGTCCAAAGCTATACCGGAAGAGGGATCCCACAGTCCGCCCACAGCTGACCCACAACCGCCCACAGCACATTCCTGGTAGCGATTGAGAAGTGACCTTTTGATCAAGACAGCAGTCCGCATACCGGGAGCTTCCCGCCCACACAACGTGCTGATTGCTGCTTTCCGCCTTGGGCTCTCTGACTCAATAATTCGTGGGGAAGACAGCGCTTTACACACATTCGCGATGCTTCTTTACAAAATTAACATTCATGAGCTATTCAGACGAGCGATGCCAACTGATGCCAAGAATTGTTGAAATGAGAATTGCGATTCAGTCATTCATGCTGTCTGCAGGTTACGAATACCTGGTCCAGTGCGAAACATCTAAGCCCAAAAATATACATGAGCATGCAAGTAGATATATGTAGCAAAAGGAGAGAAAGAGAAAGTCTCCGGAAATAGAGTAGTATTGAAGAAGTAGAAGAACTCGGCCAGGTACTTTTGATAAAGTTCACAAATTTGGATTGCAAGGAGATATGACTCGAAGAAAGATAAGGAACGAAGGAACGGAAGTGCGCAAACCATTCAAGTACATGAGAAAAGAATGAACATACCCCCAGCGCAAAAAAAATGGTTTTTGCCCTGCGTCTTCGAGGGATGAACGATCACGAGTACCAAATCGAGATCAGGACGCATGTTCGAAAAGCTTCAGCTAGATGACTCTATGGCCTCTCTTACACTCATGCCGACCACCTTCAGTACCCTTTGTCTATACGACGCCCAATCCGATTGCTCCAACATCATAGCCAACCCACCAGGAATATCAACATCCAACTCGACCATGCTCAATTCTGCTATACATTGGACCGGCACTGGCACTGCTATTGCTATTCCTGATTTCCTCGGAACCGCCCTGGACTCGAGGACATCAAGCAACTCTTCAAACTCCATCTGGACAGGAGGTCGCGGGAAATACAGAGAAAAGCTCGTAAGTCGTGGGAGCAAGACGCGATGGCGCTGATCATGACCTTTTCCTTTTTTTATCCCGTATTCACTACTAGCAATTTCACGTTGCGTGAACGTGGACTGAGATTTAGTAGACTCCGATGTCATTCGAGCCCTCGGTACCCTCAATCGCCTAAGCATCTCGCCACCTTCACCTCTTAGTTCCCCCAAATACGATCTCGGCCCCCACGCATGTCTGCCCAGTTTTAGCTGTCTCGCTCCGGCATATGAGTGAACAGCTCAATGAGCTGCCTCGATGTTATTTCTACCGTCGAAAGAGTGAAGTGTTCCAATCCACTGAAGCTTTCTGGTCGACTCAAATTTTCTAATCCACCGCACGAGAAAAATCGCTGACGATGCAAAAATCCAATGATATCGTTCACCACTTGTTCATGAACAACCTTCGAGGTAAGCTTCCCTCCTGTTAACGAGAGTGTCTTCAATGATGGTGTACGTCGCATCCAGTTCGTGAGCGGAGGTTGATCAGTGGCCAGAGAGATACTGAGGGTATGGAGACGTGGAGCGTCTATTGCAATATTCTTGGGGAATCCGTTATCAGAGGAAGCAGTCGGGGAAGTAGTAAAAGTGCTATTCCAGTCGTAGATGTGGCTGTAGTTGTGGTGGAGTTGAGATGTAGGCGAAGCTCCTAATATAACTCTTTCCACTGCTGTCTCCAAATCGAGCGCAGCTGGAGCTGGAAGCGCAAGAGCGGGAAACCGCTCTTGCTCAACCTCCACTCTTTCAAGATTAGAGCAAAATTTGAGAAGGGTGTATAACGTCGGTAAGGATGCACTCCCTGTCAAGATCCGAATTTGTGAGTAGGGGAGGTGTGGAAGAGGACGGCGTTCTATTTCTCCTTCCAAAACTTCTCCGTGGTCGAGGTCTCCATTGATACCGTCCACAACATCACTGAGAACGGCATTGGAAGACTCTGACTGAGAATCACACACAGGCCACCATCTCATCTTCACCACCCTCAATGTATGCAACTTCGGTGAACGCACAAACGATGGAAGACAATATTCATCCTGCTCAGTTGACCCAGTCGAATCACACTCCGAAGTGAGTTCTTCCAAAATTGGATACCTCAAACCCTTCAGGAACTGTCTCGCAGAGAGACACGGTGCCGCAGAGGGAGAGGTTGACCCGATAGCGATGTATGCACTCTGCCACCTATCTGAAACATCAAACAACAAACCCGCTGCTGCCGCTACGGGATTGGCCGGCAGAATGGTGATATGGACGTGGAGAGGGGAGCCTTTAGAGCGGAACAAGGCCAGTCTAGTGTAGTGCGTTAAGTTGATGTACTGTAAGACTCGAATGGATCTCGCTGTGACCGATGGCTGGATAAGGATTTGGATCTGTCCGACGTGTTATGAGCATTCAAATTATAGTAACCATAAGTAGCTATACTTAGTGGATGATTTAGTGTGATTAGTGCGGATTAGTGCTATTAGTGGATGATTAGTGGTGATTAGTGCGATTAGTGAATGATTAGTGACACTCGGGATTTGGAAAAAAATCCGTCGAGCAGATTTACCTTCCGAAAATCAGCTTGTATTTCACGTAGTACTGAATTTCAGACGATATAGTATATTTTGAGCTGCAAGCTAAATTGAGAGTATCGGTAGTAGGTACAGGAATCTATTATTGTCGTTTGCATAATAGTTCGCACGACAACGTTTCTACATCATTTGAGCACCAAATTTCGGGGATCGATAACTCGACAAATACTTGTACGATTACCATAATTTTAAGTGCGTTTCAAAGCGAGCGTTTGATGGTGCACAGGGCACCATATACTCAGATTTTGTAGAATATAATTTTACAATATTCTTATCTATGTGGTTGAATCTGACAGTGTGCGAAGGATTGAGCTCAACTGCATTAGTGTACAAGCATAAAAACTAGATGGAGACCTTCCTCAAATATATCTTGAGCGCAGCATACAAGAGAATGGCCATGGAAATCAATTCACTTTGTTGAGTGACAATTTCCAGAGTTGGTGTTAGTGTCACTTGCAGGCACACTGTGCACATATCAAAGAGAACTCTACAAATTTGTAGTAGTGCCCTCAAGACATATCTAACAAAGATTCCCATATAGTCTTTATACCTTTATACTTGTATACTAATGCAATCAAGCTCAATCCTTCACACACTGTCAGATTCAACCACATAGATGAGAATATTGTAAAATTATATTCTACAAAATCTGAGTATATGGTGCCCTGCGCACCATCAAACGCTTTGAAATGCACTTGATATTATGGTAATCGTACAAGTATTTGTCGAGTTATCGATCCCCGAAATTTGGTGCTCAAATGATGTAGAAACGTTGTCGTGCGAACTATTATGCAAATGACAATAAGCTGAAAACTAGCTGAAACTTCAGCTATCCAATGAACTGTAGTTTCGTACTGAAGTTCCAGCATAATGGCCCGCCATGGTTGCGATCCACGTGCTGAGCAGGTCGCTGCTGCAAGGGGCATGCTGTGTTTCTGGAATGGATCGTGAATTGCAGAAGACATGGAACGCCAGAAGGCCTGAGGCGTATGTTTCGCAGGTGCTGCTGGCTAGGCCATTGACTAAAACATGTTGGACTCGTTGCGTGAATTCCTCTGGTAGGGCGATTGGGTTTCCACTATTATCTTGAAAGGAACGCTCACTAATTGGTTTCCATAGAAGAAGGCGGTCTTTGGCAGCGCAGTGCGGGCGGAGCGAGGAAGGTAAAAGAGATAGATTTGTAGGGTAAGCCCTGGTTCTGGTATTTACATTGTGTGAAGGTATGTTACTGGTAGGTGTAATGCTAGGGTATAACGAAGTAGCGTGGCGATTACCATAGGGACTGGAAGATATTGAGCTAGCGAGCGTTTTCTTCGAGTTGCCACTGCTCGTAAGAAAGGCGTTCGGTTCGGCGTTGGGGTTCAGCCTGTTTTAGAGGGCGTCTGTCAAAGCATCGGTGCTGAAGCTCTGCTGGAGTTTCAGGGGAATCGAAGTCGACAATAAGGTGTGTGAGGGGGCTTGGGATTGGGATACGAGGGAGGAGGAGGTGGCTGGGGCCGATAGCACCACGGGAGAATTTGTCGGCGGGGTTATCTTCACTTGGGATGTATCGGGTGTGGACTCGGATATGGCGTTCATCAACAAGCTTGTGTACGTTTCGGAAAAGGTCGTTGACAGGTCGATTTCTGCTTCTGCCATTCCACCACCCCTCAACAACGCCTTCATTGTCTCCCCAGATTTTATATTCATGGCCTGGGGAAGAGAATTCAGCGACGATGATGACAGTGAGGTAGAAAGCCACCGCTTCTGCCCATCCAATGTCACGCTCTCTCTCATTGGTCCCTCGCCATCCTGGGAGGAGTCGATAAGATCTCCAGTGGCCGCGTATGAAAAGGCCAATGCCAAAGCTGCTGCTGGCGTCTGAGAACGCTCCGACATCTACTAAGTTGACAGGGCCGGGAATCGGCGATGAGATTGGGGAGGACAGAATAGATATCCACCAGTGGAGGTCGTTTATCCAGCGGCGTGGTGGGCAATGAGATGTGAGAGGTGGGTGGTGGCTTAGGTCAGCCAGAAATTTTTCAAGCTCGATTAAGTAAGCTCTCCCAATCGAGAGCACCAAACTCACATGTGATAGCTTCCCATATAGGCTTGTTACCTGGTCATTGTTGTGTCGTGCTCTATGTTCCCAAATAAATAGCTCATTGAGGTATTTATGCCGTTTCTCTGTGGGAACAAGCACCGTGCGCGAATCTAGCTGCCATTCTAAGCCGAAATACACCGGGTTGTGGCCAAAAGGGATGTCTTTCTCAGTAGCCCAGACATAGCCAAGGGCGGACGATATCACATCGATGTCGCAGAAGGCGTAGTTGAAGGCCTTGTCCTCATGAGAACGTGGTGATGCACCTGATAGGTTTTGTATTGGGAAGCGGAAATCGTCGTCGAATTCCTCTTGTAGGCCGCTTGGGAGGGAATGCCCCTTGTAAAAGATACGCGCACCTTTGTAATGAGCACCCCCCGCTGCAATGGTTCGTTCTTGGAGTTGGTGGCGGAGGTTGTTGTATTCCTCCAGGTAACATATCCTGATGCGCAGCCATAGGTGGTCGTCAACCCACTTGGAGACTGGTCCTAAGCCCTGCGCTCTGCTGATGTCTAAACCTGCATCTGCTATGTGACCGAAGACCCCCCCTGAGGAGCGGAGTCCAAACATGGCCCTCAGGTCTATGCAAAAAGAGTCATCCCCTACTCGGGTGGCCAGCGCCGGCCACTGCGACGGGTGCAGCGGTGTGATTCTGTACGCTTCTGAGATGTCCCGTACGGCCCCCTGCGATCCTGGAGGGAGGGTCCATATCAGGCGACATGTGTTGGCAAAAGTTCCCCAAAGGCAGGGGTATAAGGATGAGTCAATGTGCGAGTTTACCGATGATATTAGATTCGAGGTGCCCGGAATTTGGGTAGGGTGGTACGGGTATGATAGATTCTGAATGAGGCGATGCTTGTTTGGATTGCTTGGTTTAGGGATCATGGATATAGGAGAGGTTTGGAAAGGGCCAATTATACCCTCTAGTTCGGTGCGCGAGAAAGGTCCGATCCATCTGCCTTGGGATAGTTCGTTTTTCATGACTGCGTGAAAATGTGCAAGTGATTGTGGGTCGTCGAGGCGATTACGGGGGGTATATGTGCAAGAAATGGCTGGGGCGCCGACATTAAAACCATGTTTTATAGATTCGATTAGGGTGGGGTATTTAGAGGATAAGTTGAATTTATGTAAGTCGCTCTCCCATTCATCTACCCGGAGCGGCGTGGTTGCTCTACTGGCCGTCAGGGCACTCTTCAGCGCCGTGGTTGGAGCTTGCGCAACCTGAGCATCGATGTTTCTTGGGATGGTTCTCTTCCGTGCATCCGTTAGGGCGCTGCCAGTTGGCGCATACCTCCAGCCCTTTGTGGATGCCACTGGAGAACTCAAGTCTCTTGTTCCCGTTCCAGTTGCACATGGGCTTCCGTTTCCCATTTCAGATTTCCGCTCTCGAGCAACGCCGCACGTCGTGTTTATCTCTGCAGAGGCAACGGTGGCACCGAGGTAGGCGTGGTTGGTCTGCTTCTCGAAAGGAACGTTGGAAATCTGTCGGGAGCTGCAGGGGAAGGTCTGCGAGCTTGAGTGTTGGGTACGGGTTTGTTGGGTACGGGTTTGTGCGATGAGACTTTCTGAGGGGTTGAGGGAAAGCTCTGCGGGCTAAGGGTGCTCCTGGTGCATTGGCAAGGGGTGCGCCCGGGTGCCTGTGAAGGAAACTGGTTGCGGTGCTCAGGTCTATAAAATTAGGGTACGTTGGGGGAGAAGAGGCGGTGCAGGGTGTGGTGTAGCGTTAAGTGTAGCGGCGAGTCGTGATTCGTGGCATGGTGGAAAGATAGAGGGTGTGGTGAGACCGTGGCGTAGCGTAGCAGTGTAGTGTATTGTAGCATGGGTGTAGCGTAGCATGGGTGTAGCGTAACATGGGTGTAGCGTAGCATGGGTGTAGCGTAGCATGATTTAGCGTAGCGGGGTGTAGTGTAGCGGGGTAGCGGGGTGTAGTGTAGCGGGGTAGCGGGGTAGCGGGGTGTAGTGTAGCGGGGTGTAGTGTAGCGGGGTGTAGTGTAGCGGGGTGTAGTGTAGCGGGGTGTAGCGTAGCGGGGTAGCGGGGTGTAGCATATCAGGGTGTAGCGTAACATGGTTTGGGAAAAGGACTTGTTAGCATTGACTGGTGTGGGAGACATCTTTTCCTGGTGACTTACCCTTTAATGCCTTCTTGTGGTCTAAATCTCTGATTTCGTCTCGGCATTCTTGGATGATCTCGTTTGCAATCACTGCCAGGTCGAACGGTCTCTGCTGTTTGTTTTCCATAAACCACGCTCTGTGCATCTTGGCATGGTATAAAGCAATGACACGTTCACCGCCTACTTTCCTTAGTTCCGCGTGCATCTCGAGATTTGCGTAGAAACTTGCGAACATTTGCACGAACTTGGCGGGGTAGCCGCCGGTAGGTAGGGCCCCCAAGAAGGCGCTCTTGGCGCGCTGAACGTCAGCCCAAGAGAGGTTTTCGTCCGGTTTTACTTTGGCGGATGGACGGGTTGAGTGTGTTCCGAGGAGGGTCAAAGCCTGGGAGTCGTCAGACGATGCTAGTTTGAAACGATTTGATTCGACTGTGCTTCGGTCGCGATCTGCCTCCTTGAAAGCTTCCGGCGTGAAATACCACAGTTCTACGTAGTCACGGTTAGCCATCTTTCTTTGAGCGTATGGATGAAGGAGCATAGGAAGGGACGCGAGGCCTTGACCTAGTTGGAAATCATATAAAGGAACCCTCTTCTTCTCCCTCTCTTGAGCCAGCTCTAGTTCCTTCTTCTTCAGATCGTCTTCCTTCTGTTTGTCCTCAGCTTCTCTCTGCCTTTGGATCTCGTTCTCTTGTTCTTCGCGCTCTTGGGCTCTGGTTTGGAAGTCCAATCTATGTGCTTGGTTATCTGCCTCCCATGCTTCTCTGAGTTTCTGGGAAGCCTCCTCGTTTGTCGTTACGTTTGGCGTATTTGGGTCAGCAATGATGGAGTTTCGAAGGCTGGCGAAGCCTGGGCTGTCGAAGTTTGGGCATGGGATCAAGCTCGGGTCGATTTCCATGGGTGAAAATATGGGAAGTAGGTTATAGAGAGGATTCGAGTAAAGACCAGTGAGGAAAGATTGTTTTGAACTGCGAGAAAAGGAATGTTCTACGCTACTGTGCTACCGCTGTCTTCCAGGACACGCGATGGCGGTGATGGAGAAAAGGTTGACATCCGCATCACGTGCCTGTCCAAAGTCTTTAGATAGGACAAGAGGCGAGACTCTTCCCGAGTCAGATATTTTATCCTAGATAAATTTATATATATGTAATTCAGGTTTTGGCTGGAGCTTGGCTCCGCGCCTCCTCCCCGTAGTACAGTAGATGGCGAGGCCCGGACCCACCCAAATAGAGCCGAAGCTCCCATAGAAGGGAACTCGACATCTACAAAGGTCCCGAAACCCCCAAAAAGAGCGTAGGTCCCAGTAAGATAACAAGATTGTATTAGTCTGTAATATGAATATCAATGTTACCACCTGAATTTACGATGGAATTCGGAATGTTCTGCGATATACGAAAAGAGTCGAGAATATTAGTACTTAAAGAGTCCAGATGCGACTTAGTATAAGCCTTCGAAATATGCATAGGAAGGATTTCTTCAATACGTCGCCAATATAATAAAATGCCAAGGAAGTCCATCCACCAGTCGCGGCCACGATTTCGGGGGAAACACCTGCCAGGAGAAGTTCGACTGCACCACCTATGCGGAAACTATGACCTAGAACATGCTGCATTGCTGCGCGTCTCCATACACCTGTTACAAATTCGAGGGAAACCGATTTTACCATATTCAGACTAATATTCTGTGGATTTCCTTTACTGTCCATATACGCAAATACTGCCAAATCTCCGGGAACCAACGCGTTTTTCTGGAGATGTTTTCGCATGGCATCGTTCGGGCATAGTGAATCGTTGCGTGCTGTGATAACCACTGTAGTCCCTACTTCCTTTGTAGTCTTTGTCCATGGAATATGAAAACTCGCCGATCTGGAACCATCGCGATGGGAATGGAATTGAATGTTGGCTAAAAGGCGGGAAGCATGGAATTTCGAATTGAACTTGTTACGGGATGGAATAGTAAGTTCGCCTAAGCGGCGACAACCAAAGAAAGCGGTCAAAGCGAGTGCCCAAATAGCGCAGTGGAAAGGAATACGTAGGTCTAGAGCCGAATAAAGAGCCAAAAGATGAGCCAGAGTGATTGGAGCACGGAGACTCGGAGGCCGTTTATAGGCAGTTCCTTGCTTGTTAGCACTGACACGAGCCATCTGGACCCATCTTGAATCACCGCACCAAGGAGCGTCGTGGTAATCATGCCATGCTTTCAATCCTGATAACCAACCTTTGATCGTACCTCCTGAGACCTTCCCTACATGCTCGCCTATAAACGCCGTGACTAAATAATGGTCTGCGGGCATTCGGTCTGATTCAGGAATATTAGATTTGTCGCAAAATTGAGTGAAACGAAGGATTCCTGCGCCATATGTGGTTTTAGTGCAATCTGTCATGGCCATGTTTAAAGCGTTATGAATACTATTAAGAAACTCTTGAGAATATTTGTCATTAACCGTGCGTTCTCGATCCAACGAGTATGGTGTTTTCCAAGCGTGTATTCGGTCTCGTGCCAATACTCGAGGGCGCAGAGAATTATCTTCAATCTTGCAACCTCTTTGAGGCGTCCGCCGGTATGTATCTGGTGTTGATTTATGTGTAGGCAAAAAATCCTTTGGAGAGGATGTAGTCATCGATGAATTAAGCTTATTAGGTTGTGATAACGGAAGAGAAAATAAGTCGAAAGGATTGTGGGTATAGTTTTTTGGATTTTGGGCTACCGAGGCGCGCGGAACCATGATACCCAAGCCAGAATTTGCTGGCTTTAAATCATTCCATGTACTAAACATAATCTGAAATATTCTCGAGCTCCGATAGGAGCAAAAATGAAAGTGGAAGTTGGTAGACCGGGGAACCCAATTCTCCGCGCGAGATAGGGTCAGCCGGATTCGCCGCTGATGTAACTTCTTTGTTGTCTGAATGAATAATGAGGTAAACATAATTGTAGCCCAAAGAATCGAGAAAATGTGCAAATAATTCGATAGCCACTGTTTCGAGCCAACAGATAGTATCCCTACCGGGAATCTTCCAGTCTGGACGAAGGCGAAAGGCTGCCCAAAGATCCACGATCTTGAATTTTTCGATATCAAATGTGCAGACTTGAATTCCCAGAGGGGCGGAGGCAACCTGTATAATATGGAAATTGGATATTTAGATAAATTTCGGAAGTGCATATATGTGACCGCCAATTGGCAATAAGACTGAGTCCAATAAGACCCATATTTCAATAAAATAGTGATAATAGATAGTAGAGCCCAATAAGGCTTGGTCAAATAAGGCCCTTGATAATAATAGATTCTGTATATCCAATGAATAGTTTATTTGGATCCCGTACATCAGCAAAATCAGAAGTGTATAAACGGTATGATGACATACACATCATACGTCATCATAGCGACCCGGAGCGGTATGATCGGCGGAAGGGGGTACGTGTCAGCATACGGCGAATCATACCTGATGTATGATTTCCCTGTATGATGTCATAGACGCCTCATACACGCCTCATACTCGCATTATACGTCGTGATAAATAAAATAAAATTTCCCCGCTACTTCTGGGGTTACTACAATTCAATGCCAAAAACATCCTAGAGGATCTCTATGATCCATGACAATGATGATGGTAGTACTAGGCACTGTACTACGACTCTAACAAAGCTTCGCATTCTCTTTAAACGATTCTAACTTTGCCTCGTTTGATAACTTGCAGCTTGGGAGCCGTCGAAATTGAACGAAGTTGCCATGCGTGAGCAGCAATTACGCCAGGTTGAATCGAAACGAAATCGCATGTGAGCAGCGATTGTGCCAGGTTGAAAACAGTTGCGCGTAACGGATCGAACGAAGTTGCCACGCGTGAGCAGCAATTATGCCAGGTTGAATCGAAACGAAATCGCGCGTGAGCAGCGATTGTGCCAGGTTGAAAACAGTTGCGCGTAACGGATTGAACAAAGTTGCCACGCGTGAGCAGCAATTACGCCAGGTTGAATCGAAACAAAATCGCGCATGAGCAGCGATTGTGCCAGGTTGAACAAAGTTGCGCATAAGGGATTGAACGAAGTTGCCACGCGTGAGCAGCAATCACGCCAGGGGTTGAATGGAGTCGCATGTGAGCAGCAATTACGCCAGGTTGAACGAAGTCGCGTGTGAGCAGTAATCGCGGCAGGTTGAACAAAGCCATTGGATTAATATGTGACACAAGATTGATGAGGATAGAATACTGTAAATTTTGAATACTAGCAGTGCATTTTGGAAGGAGCATGGTCAAAAAAATGGATTTCGGTACAAGAAGAAGCACTGTGACTCGTACTAGCTGAAGCGGACAGTGAGCAGTGTCATGGTAGAGTGTGTATCATGTGTATCTAGCAGATGAAAGATTATAATACACTCAACGAATAAGATAGGAATAATACTCACCTCGATCTGAAAGGAGAATATCATCATTGCCTCCCAATTCTACGAACTGCTTCACATCTTTGATTATCTCATGCTGAGCACTGGCCATGGGACACATGTTGAGATGGTATTAAGCTTTTGCGGTTTCAAGAACAGCGGAAAGCTCAGGCAAAGAGAGTCATCAGCAGCATGAAGGGTCGTGACAACTTGAGCTGTTCAGCAAGCTTCTCATCACCAACACATCCAGTGTAAACGACAGAATTTGATGGGCCATTTTGAAAAGTAGGATCATGAGTGAGATTTGAAGTGAAGACACGGACAGTGGAAGTGAGCCTTGGTATAGCATCGAGGATTGACTAGCTGGAGTCAAAGGTAAATTAGAGGTTCTTGAAGGCATTGCGGAGTTAAGGGATTTGAGCAAGATGCATCCGGGCTTGAAATTCAATCCAATGGAAATCGTTAGATGAACTACATTGACATGCAACACAAGATTCCATGGATAGGATATTATAAAGGTTCAGACAGCACATTTTCTAGAAGGAGCGTGGACAAAGCAATGGAATCAGATGTTGAAACAAAACGAACATTGGAAACACGTGAGTGCGCTTGGGCAGTTGTGCCGGTTTCTCACGCTCTTCCTTTGCAATGAAATTTGCATCGGCAGGCTCAAGCTTTGTGTCCTCCCATTAGATGTTTCTAGATTATGTTTAAGTTAATAAATATGCTGATTAAGTACTATGGCAAATGAAAATCTATTCTAGACAAAATCCTGGCATCTCAATCTGTATGATCACTGTATAATGGCATATGATTCTTGAATACATGTTGTATGAACGCCGTATGAACGCCGTATGAATTTCGTGGCATGATTGACGTATACTTAAATTTGGTATGATGGAGGCGGATCATCATACCGTTACACCCATCATACACGTTATACATTTCCGATTTTGCTGATGTAGGAACCATAAATTCGAACGAAAAGCTACCAGAATCACATCAGGTCTTTGGTTACAACAAAGATTTACGAAGCTCACTCATCACTGCCTGCACTCCATGTTTTAAGTAATCTATGACCACTTTCTTTGTTGGGCTGAATGATGTCTATATCATAGTCAGCCTTTGAGGTACCCTTGGGCCCGACCGGAAGATTTTGGGCCTCCTGATGAGCCTGGGTGATCGTTCCATGTAATTTTTATACTTGTACACTAATGCAATCAAGCTCAATTGTTTGCGCTCAGATTCAACCACAAAGATGACCATATGAAAAATTCATATCTTAGAAGATCTGGCCACATGGTGCCCTCAGCGCAGTCTCGAGCGTTAAAATGCACCCAAAATCATCAAGAAATGTATTCATTGAGATATTGCTCTCAGTACTCAAAATTCAAATTTCAATGTGAAAAAATGGTGCGAGATATTTTGTCTACCTTGGGATTTGAAACCGAGAGCTAATCAGGGCCAAAATTAAGTCACAAAAACAGAGAATACCACTTCACTACTAGGTCATTTTAATATGATGGAGTATAAATAACTATATTCTATGCCATCTCTGCTAAGTCATAACCATCAGGTTAGGGTGTAAAAAGGTGTAAAATCAAAAATCAAAAATCAAAAATCAACCTCGACCCTCCCGCTTACTACTAAGTATGGTTGTTAGGGATAAGATCTTTTGACCAATTTTCTTAATAACTTAAAGAAAACTTATCGGATTGAAAATCTGAGTAAATGGATTGTTTTGTAGTACTAGAAAATGGTTTACACCCAAGTTATAGAGCTTTCCTTTTGCTCTTGGAGGTGTTGGGCAGTGACCGAGCAAAACAAGGATAAGGTGCACCCCGGGTCACACAGAAGCCGCTAGACGGTAACCGGCAAGTGCTCGGCAGATCAATGAGTTTATCGTCTTTTGTTGGATAGAGAAGCGCTTCGTACTGCCGATCAACGGCAACGTACAATCGTCACGTCGAAGAGCACCTCGTCTTTGTTAATTCATAGCAGAGTCAATGGACCTCCAATTGCCTTCGGATTTGGAGTAATAGCTCTTAGGTACCTATATAATATTGATACCAACTTCTATGCACAGTTTGAACAGAGTATCCTACTGTTCCTGGCATTTTCATTCAAAGTCACGCTTGGACTGTGGATACTTATCATCTACAATTCATAATATCGCACAGAAATCCCTACTTCTAAGTAGTATGCAGAAATGAAGAGTACTATTATGTAATGATGGTTATAAGGGCGAGACCGAGCTCTGTTTACCACAAGACTTGACATTGGATTATGTATGAGGTCTAGGTTATGTTGTATATCCACAAATCCCATCAATTCCTCGCGGCTAGCACAATCTCATGCTTCAACCCAAGAAAGGTTTACTCTATTTATCAATTACGGTGCGACTGGATGATACACTGATTCTTTTGACGAGCAGCCTAGATAGAATTTCTAAAGATTGGAAATGTTTCGTTCCACAACAATGAACGCAAGGACTTACAGTGGAAAGTGGATGCATACCGTTCCAATGTCTTTTTCGTCAATCAAGGCAATGTATTATTCATTCAGAGATACGATAAATATACTACATAATAGGTCTAGAACTTATTTTCTAATGACTTTTCGATATGCGCCATACTGAAATCGAAAGATTTGGGTAGGTGCTTGTTGGATGTCCCCTCCTTCGTGAAAGGAGTTGGAGCCAGATGCTATATCAGGGACATCTTCATTAAGGTGTATCTGATTGGGAAAAATAGATTATGTTAGTTTGACTTTGAATTCGAGAGAATGTGCGTAACGCACTATGATGAGTTCCAAAGTATCTTTCAATCTATTCAGATACTTCTTGGAATTGTTCGCAGTTCTTCTTGCGGTGAGGAACCTGAAAACTGCGTGCCGAGCACAGAAACGGGAAGTGAAAGAAAATATTTCCTGCAGAATTCTGTTGGGACAATATGTGATTTCAATTTTTTCTGAAGGAGGAGAGAACTAACAAGCAAAGCGTCTCCCAATCACTCTCAAGCCGAGGATCCAATTTTCCGTGCGAAATCTCATCACTTATTTTCACTACAGTATGCACCAATGTGCACACATTTTCGCAAAAGACCAAAAAGACGTGTTCCCTGTGTAGAGTTGCCTGAAATAATGATAAGTGGGCTGTTAAATATGAATGTGCCGAGTGGGGGAATGAGGAGAGGACTGATGAGATGGGTAAGTGGAAGAAAGTACTTTTCATTTCGAAAACGGAACATGGTGAGACTTACACGGCCAATTTCCAGATTGTTCAGCGCCAGTGTTGCCGCTTTGTTTTGATAAGGCGAATGCCTGGTATCAACACTCATATCATTGAGGTTGGAGATAACATGCTGGTCTTGTCCTTCTTTCCAGCTCTCCATCGAAACCTGGAGAGCAATTACTTTGACCGGTGACCGAGGCACATTGAAGTAGGCAGTACAGATATCACCTTTTTCAGAGTCAGCGATACAGGGTCTCAGGATGTGATTATATCACATACCGTCTTCTGAGAATGTGAGATAATTTGAGAGACGACGGATGAACTCTTTGGTGGTTGGCACCTCTGTCTCATCCTAGAAACATTCCGTGTTTACATAGATCAATTAATTTTACTTGAAGCTGTAATCGTACCTCGTTTATGACCGCCGACAAATCCTCATCATGAGTCATGGCAATGTCGACTTGGGGAAACTAACAAAGAACATCGAAGTGAAGACCAATTTTTGAGAATCTGACAGCTCACCTGACGTAATATCCAATCGTTGATATCATCCGATGGATGGTACACCTACATGGAATGTTCAGTAGTTTGGATATATAGCATAGGTAAGTGAATACCTGAGCTCTGAAAGGATGAGAGTCACGATCTGACACGTCCTCATCGACGAGGTCAGAGGATGTTCCACCTCCGCGGTGTCCTAGCATGCGTCCCCACGAGCTGAAACTACGAACATTATTTTGACTCTGAAAGATGTCATTGACATCCGGATTCAGTTCAGGAAAGTTGGTCACTTTGATAGATGTTTTAGTGCGAATAACAGGTCGTTGGCGAATGGCTATCTTGAATCCTCGAGTAAAGATGCAACCTGAATGATTGCCAAACGTATCAGATCCACTCTGGACTTCAGCATAATCTCTTCTGGCAAAGCGGTATTTTGGCAGTTCTCCGGCAGTGGGCACAAAATGCATTATTACAGAGCCGACGGGGGCATCAAGAAAACATGCTACACCCCATGCACGCGTCTTGTCACAACCAGTGACCAGGTAGAGATTCTTTGTTCCACGGCTGTAAGGGGGACTATTCGCAAATTGGAACCATTTCTTTGCCCAAATTATCCCGTAATCACGAAATTCATCCCGGCTTTTATGATCGGTCGAAGAAGCACCTTCAGGTAAAATGAGCAAAGCACCTGTGGATCGTCGTGGAACAAACGACATTCCCGCTCCGAATTCGTCAGGTACTCCCCTGCAAAGGGATAAGCTAATTGACAATTGTCTCTTAGCATGCTTTATGACTTACGGGATTTTAGCCTGACTCTGAGGAAGCGGCATCACCTGAATATTGGCCCAACGACTAGAAACATGAGAGCCTGGCGGATACATATCCTGCCATTGACTAATATGTCCTTGGTCGACAATCAGGGGTTCAAAGCCCTCTGGAAGTCCTGCGCTGTTTGCCGGATCATTGTGGGGTAGACATGCATTGAACAGGTAGTCGAAGCCACCTGTAGTAGTGAGAATTCCAACATCCCCGATTCTTACGCCTTTCTTTTTAAACTCTACTGGGATGGGCTGGCTAGGTGCGGGAATCCACAACGGATAGCCTCTTTTCTTGAGCAAGAGAAGCTGCGAATACAATTCGCTCTCAGTGGGGAACTTGGTTCTTGTTAACTGGTTCGAAGATGATGGTGAAGGAGCCGTATTAGATCCAGGAACTGATCCTGGTTGCGATGTGGATGCATTATAGTTGAAGATAGGCTGGTGTAATTGAAACGATGAGGCATTGGCGAACCATTGTGAAGTATCGCTTGTGAAATAGAAGAATGTATCAGAGGGTAATCTATTCACTTGAGATATATACGTACTGCTCAACGCCCACGACGTCTGTCGTCTCTGCCATCACAGGGAGTAGTAAACTGCATCGACATGCGCGTTGGACGCGAACCACAATTAACCACGTTTGACTTGTTTGGCATTGGCTTTGGGTGCAAACAAATTCCGCGCTGACCTCAAATATAACAGTCGTTCGCGAAGTCGCACCATAAAGTCAAACGTGAGCTGATGATGATGAAGATTTTCAAGCATGTATGAGACATTTAGCCCTCATATATGATTCATAGCCTTACTTACAGTCATTATTTGCAGAACATAAGGCGCGGCGGAAATTTTTCGATGGCAATCAATCTTCCGGGCAATCTTCCGGCCCCAATCTTCCAGCACGCTTACAGCTCTCAGTTTTCAGTATCTCTCACATATATTTGATATAGCCATTGCTCTTGCTTGTGTATCTACATGCTCATGTAAATTTTATGACTTTCCGCAATGTTTGAAATTATAAGTAATATTGGTGAGTCACCGAGCTTTCTTTTTCCAATTCCATAATATAATTGTGCAAATTAATTTGGACATTTATTTTGGATAGTGAGGAAAGCTATAAAAATTACATAGGCATGTAGATACTAGCAACTATAATGGCTATGCAAATTATATCTGGGAGAAAGTAAAAGCTGGAAGCATGCTGGAAGATTAGGGCCGGAAGATTGCCCGGAAGATTGATTGCCATCGAAAAATTTCCGCCGCGCCTTATGTTCTGCAAATGACTGTAAATCAATTTGTCTACCTAAGCACAGGACTGCAGAATGCATGGATCGCTGTAAATCAATTATTCTGATGGAAAGTGACCTATCCCTGTGTGATCTTATCCCTAACACCCATAGTAAATCCTTGAATCTACAAGAGGGTTGGGACCCTCTCTGACCCTCTTGTAGATGGAAATGCGCTGTATTTTTCCTTAAGCGAGCCGGCTATCAATGCGGAATGATCTGCCCACCAACGTTTGGACCATTTAGCACGTGCTCAAGCGCTGGTGAAAAATAGCCATCAAAAATATTTCCCTCCCACTCGAACGCTTGCGGGAAGCAAGCCTGTATTATTGATTTATGTATTATTTCTATTTCAAATTTTTGACAAGCAAAGAGAAAATACGACGATTTATTAAAAATCGTTACGGGAAGTCATCCAATGTTCGTGAAGACATACCTTCAGAGGTGCACTGATTGGGTGCAAACGACATCCCGAACCGTAAGTACTGTATAAATAGCTCTTGAAAATTTACGAAACACAATGGACGGGGGCATATCCAGTATGGCGGATCGCGGTCCACTTCTTTGTCCATAGGGAGACCATAGCCTCGCTCTCCGATTGGGCCTTTATTTCCACTTAGCTCTTGAAACGTTCGACACTCAGTCCCCTAGGCCCGAGTGGAGGGATTCAACTGGATTCAATCGGAGGAGATCCACCTGTTGTCTATGAGCAGTGGTACCTAGAACCTTCGTAAGTATGTCCGCCACATTTTCCCCAGATGGCACGTAATGTATCTTTATCTCTCCCTTCTCAACAACGTCCCTCAGATAGTGGAATTGAATATCGATATGCTTCACTCTTTGATGATGCTTCGGATTTTCAGAGATCGCGATCGCCCCTCGATTGTCAGCGTACAGCCTCAGGTTTGACGGAAGGTGAATGTCCCACAAGCAATTCCTGTACCCATTATGCACCAGAAAGCTTTGATGTGTGATATTCCTGAGCCCAATATCCTGGTGTTGCGTATAGGACTGTTGTGAAGGCAACAGCAACGAAATAGTAGTAGTATGTGATGGCAAGTATTCTTCGTATACGTGGATTAGGTGGGAGAGGCATTTAGAGCAACAACAATGTAAAAAGGATTGCGCAGTATCTACAGTACTGGTACGGTAACTATGCTAGCCAAACGCTGGCAAAATCTGGACGAAATCCGGATTCCGGTTGCCGAACTGACTCTTATATACTCTGTATGTAGTACTACTTTGTAGACCCGAAATGACAACGGATTCTGCCCTTTCTTCCCCCCTTGCTCTCGTGTTAAGCACTGAGAAGACATCCCGCCAAGAGTCGACGTTCACTTGTTTGATCGTTGCCGAACCGTTCCGGCCCCCAGTATCTCAACAACTTAGCATCGGAATAATAAATATCAGATATGAACAAAGACGACTCTCACTTGGAGGAAGATATAAATGAAGAACGCAGTGGCAGGAAGGAGGCGCAGCCTCGAAGTCCGATCGGGACTCTTATCATCTTCTCGGCTGTTTACGACATTGTTGAACCATCACAAAAGTAAGTACAGCTGAAATGCGGTCACAAAAGTCTTATATATATCCGGGATAATTCAAGTTCCTTCAAGTTGTTTGTTTGTTCAGTCTTCTACACCGTCTATGCCAGCAATGTTGTATGTATCATCGCTGAGGCTGCCGCTAAACATCTGCATCTGACCCCGAAGTTAATTCAACAGAACTTGCAGGTAAAAGTGAGATCCTCGTTCAAGCTTCACAATGGTATTCTCACAACACCAGTCAATCATTGGCAACATCCCCCAATTCCTGGTGTATGAGAGCACCGATGTCATGGCAAAATTCATGAGGAAACCTGAAGTAAGTAAGTATGTACATAGGAATGATGCAACTGAAATTCCACATGATATCGTATCAGATGTGCAACCAACACATCGAGAAACTTCTCTCATCCTCATGGAACCCTAATCCTATTTGGCTTTTGAAAGTTAAAATCGTCATTCAAAGGTGCTCCTCTACTCAACCATCCGCTTGCTCAGAAGAAATGGATAACTGGAAGATTGCTATCCTTGGCGACGGGGGTGTCGGGAAAACAGCCTTGGCTGTTCAGGTGGCCTTTTCTCATCTTTTTGATCCCGCTACATAAACTAATTCAATGATCAGTTTACACACAATATTTTTGTAGGTGAGCGCCCCGCCGCCTGACATGAGAACCTTCTCAACTCTCCTGATCCCAATTTGCTTTCTATAGAGGTACCCAGACCAACCTCTTTTGCTACTTTGCAGTTTTCCTCATACATCCCCTGTTTAGACTTATGATCCAACAATAGAAGATGCGTACCGAAAACAGTGGGTTGTGGATAATCGAATGTGTCTTACTGAGATCATCGACACTGCTGGACAAGGTGAGCATCATAGTTCATAGGAAATGGCCTTTTCTGATGTATTTGTATATAGAAGATTTTCAAACTCTACGGGACCAATGGGTCCGGTAATGTTATCCTTTCTTTTGGCCATGAACTTCATTGCTCATCCTCATGTTCTTCATCATTTAGAGAAGGACAGGGGTTCATTTTTGTTTATTCTATAACATCAAGATCAACGTTTGAACGTCTCGAGACGTTCTGGCAGTCAGTTCAACGAGTCAAGAGAGGAAACCCGATTTTCATGCTGGTAGGCAATAAAAGTGACATGACCTGGGAACGAGAAGTTTCCCAAAATGAAGGAAATAATTGTGCGCGACAATTTGGTTGTGGATTCATTGAGACATCTGCCAAAACGGCCAAAAATGTTGAAGATGTATTTGCATCCGTTGTTTGTGCCCTACGACGGAGTCGCAATGGAAAAGTAGGTTCACCAAGAGAAAAGAAAAGTCCCGGGAGGTGTGTTATCTTGTAGGTGTTGTGCAATGGGACCATACTGGCAATGTCATAAATTGTTTATAATATCTACCGTACGAGGAGAGTAAGGCGCTTTAGAGTCGTGTTTCATAGCCCAGCAAAGTGCCATACGATGACGGAGGTTATTGAATGTGCACTCTTTTACTTTCTCTAGTAATATAAACTAAGTCTGCTGTAGCAGCTTTGAACGGCGGGATCCAATACAGGCAATGATTGACAATTGATTAGCGAAACACAACCTATACGGTTCTAACCTATGAGTTCCTTGAGCTCAGCACCTCACATCGAGTTTTTCTTCAGATCTTTCGTAAACGCGTCAAACTTGGGCAGCTCCGATCTTGCTCAACGCAGCGACAGCACGCAACGCACTTCGTTGTAACTCCGCTGCTCTTTCCAGGTCTTGTTTCACAATGTCTTTAGTAACCGTCGCGACCTTCATCGTCTTCTCCAACTGGGGGGTCGCTTCGTCCAGTCTCTGTGAAACAGCAGCGGGAGCCACCTGTGAAAGTCGGAATAACATCATGTGGCAGATAACTTTAGTCTCGTCCGAATCGTCAGCTAAACCAAGGACGACTCGCTCGAGGAATAGGCGGAGGTCGAGCTTGTGCAAACATGTGTCAAGCTATTGAGACAATATCAAAGGATGCGTATCATTGATAATAGACTTTCGGAACTTACTAATGTATACATGGTCTCATATGCCGTTTTGCGTGCTTCCAAACCATCATCGACTTTGTGCGTCCATGGCCTCATCTGTATATAGGTTCAGTCCAATGCGTCCAAGAGCGAGCATCGAGAACGTTGGATGCGGATGTTGGGCCTTCCCAGCTCAAGACTTGACCGCCGCGACTAGTACCATTACCCATGCTTACGTTTGCATCAAATTCAGTCCTTCCACTCGCGCTACCGTTGATTTTTCTTTTCCATTGACGGCAGCAGAACGTTTAGATTTCGGTTTAGGAGAAGATGCCTGAGTCGTTGGATTAGGTGCTGAAGCGGACCTCGGGAATGGCATTGGAGTCGGGTCACCAAAAGAATCTCTGAGTACCGCTTCTCGCATTACAAGAGCTTCAGATAGGGAGACAGGGTATGGTACGATATCTAGAGCGCGTCAAATTGCAGGAAATAAAGAACAAAAATTATGTACCTTTTAGAAACATAAACTCTTGGTACTGTCGTGTGGTGTCAGCTTTTGGAGACGGACATTAAGTGTGCTGAGTGGAAAACCGCAGCGAATCTTACCCATGTCGCAATGATTTCTTCTTCCTGAGTTGGCCTCTTCTTCCTGAGTTGGCCTGTCTATGGCAGCCTTGTATGAGCCGCTTAATAAATTCTTCCTGAATGACGTTTGTCTGAGAGTATCATGATGTCAACCAAGGTGAAACTCACCGTAGCAATCGACAAGACGTATAGGCCTTCTTGCTATATTTGCAGCGTTTGTTATTTTGAGCCTGATCCAATCTGGATGTATGTCTTGCATGTAACGTGTGGACCGTGCGTCGAGAAATGCTATGCTCCACCTGTTCGAGAGGGAGTCTAAACCCGGCGGGGACCTTGGCGAATAGGGGAAATAGGTAAGGTGAGAGAGAATAGTTCAACGACTCAGAAATGGGCAATGGTGCACAAGCCGGGCTCATCACAGTTGAAAACTCAACGTCGATTGGTTGAAAATCCCACACATCACGGGATCAGCTGGTTGAAGGTTATGTAACCATCGACACCATTTGAACCAATGGTGAATTTCAAGATTACTTACATCCAGATTCCTGCGGCTGTGTTACAAATTGGGAATGGACCATGTTAAAGCGTTTATCCTCAGAGTCACACGGCGTAGTGTGAACGACTCGTATTACCTGTTAGACTACCGTAAGCGTTTATCTATAAGGTCTTGTAAGTATATGGGTAGTCTACAGGCCTGGATAATGTAAACTTACCCTCAGAGTCACACGGCGTAGTGTGAACGACTGAGGGTAGGAAAACTGTATGTTGATGAATAAATACGATACGACTGAGGATTCGAAACGTGTCAGAGCCTATCAGCCATCGGAATATGAAACGGTAAAATTGTAAAACGTTCGAGGAAGTAAAAAGGACATCGCCTCAACGTCCGATCGGGACTCCTCCCCCTTCCTCCCCTTACCTCTCTTTTGTGGTTCTCGACAGACCAGTCTTGGAGATTAAATTCAGATAGCGATCTTTTGCTTTCAATTCATAGTTTTACATATCTCTGACTGTACTAGACAAAAATATATTCAAATTATTTGTGGAATATTTCACATCAATGCTTAGGAAGAGAAGATCAATGAAGTGACCGAGAGTTTTGGGACAATAGGCGTTGATCTATTGGAGTCTAAAGCTCTCAAAACTGTGCCATAAAGGGTACAGCCTGAAGCCAAGCTACAGGAGACAAAGGGTGTATGTAGGTGGAAATAAATGATATGTGTAGTGTAAGGGAGGAGGGAGGGTGAATCGAAGTATGTGCGAACTACGGCTGCGAACTACGGCTGCGAGCGATGGTGAGAGGACAAAGTATCTCAGCCATGCTGCAGGAAACTATATACGTGAATGAAGACAAAGGGAACAAATATGAAAGATCGTGCACGCGAGGCCGTGCTCGTCGATGCGTCATAGACCCTGGACATAACCTAATGTCCAACCTAAACGATTGTCTTGCGTAATCTCTGATAAGATAAGATTTTTGATATCTACGAGTCTGACTACGGGAGACTAAGATTATGCAATAATCCATCACAATTTTACGTCTTTGTATATGTAGTGATGCGTAGTAGAGTAGGTAGTAATGTCAATTTTCATTGTCGTTACTAGGCGTTCATGCCTTGTAGGATAAGTATGGTCATTGGGATAAGGCCCGAAGGGCCTTCGGGTCCCAGCAACGGAAGGCTCTGCATTCATGGTCAGCTGCGATTCCCAATTTGTAGGAGTGCACGTCGCATCCAGCGACCATGGATTCCCAAAGAAGAAGGAGAGCACTTACAACGTATGGGTGGCATAGTGTAGCGAATGAAGTCTTGTTGTAGCTCTGGCTGCAAGTATGGTGCCATGATCTCGGCATGCTTCCGGAGGTAGAGCAGAAATGCATCACTCTTCCAACGGCCGATCACCCTTACTGCGTCAAAAGGAACACCCCGAAGTAGATATTCAAGGGTTGCTCCGATCCGAATGCCATGACCCTGGATGGGTGTCAAGTGCTGATTCTTGGCGGCCTTGTGGATACGAGTGATGAATGCGCTCTTAGTTAGCGGTCTGCGAAGTGTCTTGCCTGCACTGACCCAAGAGTATGTGAAAAGATGTTCGTAAGGTTCCGGCTTGTTTAAGGCAAGGTGTTGATTGAGGGCTGCATCTGGGTCCGAGACCCCAAGCTGTTTTGAGAAGTAGAGGTCTTCGCCATCATGTGGGCTACTCTTTGTCTGAGGGATATGAATGATTTGGGTGCTAAAACCGTTTCGGTCTAAACCCCTGCGTAGCTGTGAAGGTGTGACATGCTGATGTAGGGAGAAGTCCTTGATTGTTGGGACTGTTAGCTCCCCAATGCGCGCTGCGCAATAGAAAGATGTTGTGAGACATGCTTGACAGGCAGCGTCCAGGGGATTGTTTGGGTCAAGATCCTCAAGCAGTTTCGTGATGTAATCAATGGTGTAGGGAAGGCGCTTTTTCCGACGGAACGTTCTGGTTGCATGCGTTCCGCGCCCTGTATGATCGTGTCGAACTCAGCTTTGTTGATATTCTACTCGATGCCGTGAATGATGTGCCAGGCTCGGACCCCCGTGCACGTAATTCTTTACCGATGTATAGTCGCCGGCCATGGTGGCTATCCATGAGCTGAGTAAGTCACTGCTACCTGGTGCACGCTGGGACTCTGGGATGCTGCGTGAGTCACAGAAGACATGAAAAGCTAGCAGGCCAGCTGCGTAAGTAGCAAGTGTGCTGTTAGCGTAACCATGTATCAGTACCTGTTGTACCCGCTCTACAAACTCGTCCGATAGGGATAATGGTTCCCCGCTACTGTCTCGAAAGACCCGTGCTGTTGAAGGTTTCCACCTGGTCAGTCGTTCACGTGCAGCACAGTGTGGACGCAACAATGAGGGTAATGGAGTTAAATTGGAGGGATATTGACTGATAGAACTAGTAGCTATGTTACTGAATGAATCATTAGAAGTAGCGAGGGTGGGATATGTAGAAGTGGCTGGGCGACTACCAGAGGGTGTTCTGGAAGGTGTTGAGTAAATGAGCTTCCTCTGAGAGTTGCCATTGCTCGAAGGAAAGTCGTCCGGCTCGCTCGCGATGCTTAGTCTCTTCTGTACTGCCTGTAGCAGAGCTTCGGACGCTGCGTTCTTGGTTTGTGAGAGGGGAGTCGTAGTCGGTGATAAGGTGTGCGAGTTGGTTCGGAATGGCAATATAGCGAGTATGGATCCGGAAGTTGTTTGGTGTAGTGATTTCATGTAGATCGTTGATGGATCTGTTTCGACTTCGACCATTCCACCATCCCTCGACGACCCCCTCATTGTCACCCCAGATCTTGTACTCATGTCCTGGTTCAGCCTCTCGTGCAACAATAAGGACGAGGAGATAGAACCCAACTGCCTCTGCCCATCCAATATCTCGTTCTCCTTCATCTGTGCCTCTCCATCCAGGAAGGAGTCTATATGATCGCCAGTAGCCGCGGATGCATAGTCCGATGCCATAGCTGGTGCTAGCGTCAGAATATGCTTGGATATCAAAGAGGGTGGTAGGGCCGGGTATGGGTGATGATATTTCCGACGATAGAGTGCGACACCACCACTCAGAGTCTCCTGGCCAGCGTCGAGGGGGACGGTGAGATGTGAACGGGGTGTGATTAAGATCAGCGATAAATTTCTCAAGCTCAATTAGATAAGCACGACCAATTGGATGTGCAAGGCTGACATATGGAAAGCAATTCTATCACGCTTCATGAGAACCCATCCGGCTGGTCTGCCGACACTGACATAAGCACAGATAAACCAAATACAGTATCTGGACCCCGGGGAGTTCTTTTACGATAGCATGAAAGCATCACATGGCATGAGCATTTCAGACAAAAGCGCCGGTTCGTAGCTGCTCTCCTCAGAACCATCAACATGAACTCTTGCGACAACTTTCACATGGTCACCACCTACACGGAGCATCTGGAATCGTGCACTTACCCTGTGCCGAAATCTACAATGAGGATATTTGTGGTGTCAGGGAAGAGGTGCGTGTTCAACTTTCATATTTTGTTGATCATTTCTACTGGCTGATTGGATTCCCCAAGGTTCTTTGTCCTCGTTGAGTCTACTCCCGTGATTCGGCTCGATGTGCTGGTTGAGAATGATTCTGAAGATGAAGCTCACAGCCCCCGCCTACCGCACACACATTCTCGTTACCTCTCGCAACGTGATAGCAAGACCATCGACAAGTTTTGGATAACCATTCGTAGGAACCTGGGTATCGCCACATGCCCTAGCACCGGAAGCTAGGTGAGTATGCTGGCTGGTCCTTCATGTGATCTAGCTGACATTGCAGTTATGTCATCCTCAAGGACTTCAATTTCGACGTTACTTCGTACATGCGTGCCTTTCCAACCCCGGTCATCATGTGCTTCCTGGCCACTGTCAATCTTCCCTTTCCCCACTGGCCTATGGAACACTGTCTATCCAATGTGGATAGTCAGATGAGGTTATGACCAAAATCGAGTTTGTGTTTCACGTCTCAAAGTTGGATTAACCTCTTCACGCTGTCTACATGGGTGGTAAACTTGACCATTCCGAGTATGCGGAAACTCCCTTCCTTGCCGGCAATTGCACTGTTCCCTCTCTCTCTTGCCGCTTTGTATTCTGTGAACCAGATCCGTCTACCTAGCAGTGGTCAGTTGCGCCGGAATCGATGAAGGTTTGGCGGGAAGAGGGTTAGCTCTCAATTCGGTGGAACAGATATTACATTCAGCAGCCGGTACTATCGTGGGGTCTTTAATATACCTTCTGATATTGTTCAAAGTACTGAACGGATCCTTCAAGGTTTAATTGACACAGAAACTTGCTGCACAATCACTATGGTAGATGAAGTGGCCTAGGATGTTGGATGGGTGACGAAGGCAATAGTGTTTGTGTAACTGACAAGGTTCATATATATTAGGAATAGCTATGGACGGGGAGCTCTTAATATGTCTTCTAATGTTAAATCTGTCTATGAACCTTATACTTCACTTTATAAGTCAGTCGCACATCGGAATACTTACTTGGATGACTTAAAAGTCATTGAACCCCAATTTCTTGCATATCGCAGTGCACAAATGAGTTTCAGTGAACTTTTTGAGTCCTGGCAGGCCTCCGTTACCATCACCTCCGCTGATTTCTGTACTGTCGTATTCATGTTTATTTGACAATGCATTTGAAGGCTGATCAATTCAGCTCACCTATCCGAGTCAAAGCAAAGAACCAGTGCTGGACCACCTTTACCTTTTCGAGCATCTAAAGAGTGATGCACGAGCTTAGGATGCAATTGAATAAACATCATTGAACTCACAGATGAAGTCGTGAAAAACAGTCCTGCCACCTGTATGCACATATGAGAAGTGCGCAAATGAATGTAGGGCGATGCTAAGAGGATCTTGAACACTACGGTCCGCTCAAGATCTTTAAGTCCTTGATTATCTTGGCTCGAAATACACAGAAATTCAGCCCATAATGAAGGATCACGCTCAATGATTTGGTTATCGCAGATGAATGTCAATGAGAGTTCTATCGCTGTTGGGACAGTATCAGTTTGAAGTTTGCTCAACTCAATGTTGAGTGTAGTATACTTACCTGCTGTTTTCATGTCCAAAGAAGCTGTCCGCTTCTCGAATTCATGAAGAATATCCTTGGCGTAGCGATAAAAGATAACTGCATGTATTGCCTGATTATTGTTTTCACATTCAAGCACCAGGCCATGTTCAGGCGAATCAGTAGCTTGTTCAGGAATTAAGATCATCTGAAAACAAGATCAGTTTGTATTGCGTGAAAAGATAGAGTTATGTGTACTCGGTATGCAATGTATTGACCAACAGGATGAAGAGGTGCTGATCCTTTTCTCAGTTTGAAGAGAGCACTTTTCGAAGCTCTATACACTTGAATTGACATACATGGCTCAGAAGGCTGCTCCAACTCATCCTCATCCATGATATTTGGGTTTTCGACTGGCAGCCATTTACCAACTGATTTTGAAACAACATAATCTATTGCACAAATATATGCTGTCACCACTTCTTCAGTGAGTTTCTGTGACATCATGGAGAATTGCTTGTTGCTGCTTCACTTTAGTACCTTGATAAGCGCCGTGTCAGCGCCGTATTGTTATTTATTAATTCTAGCTAGGGAGTACATGGGGTCCTTGGCTTACAAACACGATAATCAAAGTCTCACGAAGCGTGATAGATTTGCTTTCCATACAACAGATCCTACATGATGACCGGTCATAGGAAAGAATTCCAGTTAAGTATCAAACTCTGACACTCACCGTCCAAATCATCGGAAGGAAGGGCGTCAGTCAAGATCATCGAGGTCAGTTTTTACCCACTAAAACCGATGAGCCAAGTTGTACCATTGAAGTCCTTACTAAGTAAAGATTTTCACACGCCACCATGTTCAGAAACAAAGGGGTGCATACCAGCTACCATCTTGTTGGAGTGACTTGTGAAGTTGAGAAAATGATTCTGCTGCTATTCTAGCGTGCCGGCCAACAAATTGTCTAGTCTTGGTGCAAATTTGGTTTATCCAAGCAGCAAAAGATGATAATAAGTGCAGAACGTTCACACCACAGAAAACAGCTTTACCTGGAAAAAAGTAAAGGTAAAGGTAAAGGTAAAGGTACAGCAGAAGTAAAGCTACTGCTGGAAAGTAAAGGCACTGCTTTTTTGCAGAAGTAAAGCTCGACAGGAAAGTAAAGGCAAAGTAAAGCTCCACTTCGGCATCCTCCCGCCTGGTCTCTTCATCACGTGCAAGCCCAGTGGCCGTTAGCAGAGTCCAAGACTCATCCATCGTACCTTCCCTACTAATCAGGTCCTAAAAGAAATAATTAACTATGTACATTCATGGACAATAATACAAGCATAGTTGAGCCGAGACTAAATCCCATATATCGAGACAAAGGGAAGACCATAAAGTATATCGGAGACGATAGCCGCAGATAATTCCAACGCCTTCGATAAGAACTGAGCTTAGAGCTATGTACATGCGGAGGAAGATACATTGGCGGGGGCTGACAATGCAGATGACAGTCGGGAAATCAAGACCATGTCAAAGAGGAAAAGGTGAAGGATTCAAGAGTCGGAGCACAGAGTTGCAAGGAGCTTTATATGTATCAATTCCATACTATGATTGTGTATCCTAATCCGACAACAGAAAAGAAAACGTCGAAGTAAACAACGAAGCGTGGCATACTCACCACCCGTCACGTGAGTCCTGGCCGGCACGGACAGTCCTACCGGCTTCGCCTTTACAGTTGAACAAGTAAAGCTTCTACTTAGTTGGTTAATCTCAGTGTCCGTCCACAAGGCTCACGTTCGCCATCAGTTTTCGCCAGCACGTTACACTCAAGCATAAACGCATTACACCACCATGGTCACAGTAATTTAGCAAATAACATTGATTCATAGATACACAATACAACACAGTTGTACAAAATTTGAATCTAAAGTGATAGAGCTACACAGACATAATGTATGTAGTATGTATAACATCATATTGTGTGATAGATGAAGAAAAGTGTGAAGTCAGTCCTACAAAGAATAACAATAAGTGTGTCGTATTACAGTGATTGGATTTGAGGACAGTCAGAGAAGACTCGGTCGAATTCCTATTATCGTAATCCACGCCGCAGCGTTGCGATAACAGGTTGCCCTTAGAGCTAGAGAACAGAAGGAGGAGAATAAAGATACGTGATTCATATGTATGAAACACGATGGATAGAGCAGAAAGGAGAAGGGTGTTTGGCGGTTGGACTCCATACGATGTGATCGTTTGGCAGTCGCAACGGGGGATATGCAATGTATCCCGCCGCCAGTGTAGTAAGGTTGATTCCACTAGAAGATAATGACCAGGAGAGAGGGTCATTATTGACTGAATCGCATGGATGAACAAAGACCAAACAATAGTGAAAAGCAGACCCGGTATGGAACACGAAACGCGAACGCAATGAAGAAGAAAGCCGAACAGACAACGGATTCAAAATGGAGACCACGGACAAGCACCAGAGACCACAAAGGGGAAAACAAAGCAAAGAAAAAGAGCTGTTAGCATGTAAATAGAATAGATGAAAGACATGCTACTCACAATGATTGATACAAGGCTTCAACATGAAAGGGCAGACCATCCTTAACTTATTGAAAGAAACATACAACCAAAGAGACACAGGAAGAGAAGACAAGGGACGATCTCGAGGGGGGATTCATATAAAGGGGAGAGCGATGAGGCTTATGATCCTCCACGGCCTCTCGTCCTCGCTCTCGTCGCCCTGGTGTCCGTTCCACCTCTCACAGCTCGACTCCTGTTTGCCCTCGTTCCCGATTTGGCTTGCACCTGAGCAGACTGCACAGAAAAACTGCCTCGCGACCGAGGCACGCGGGTGGTCCGACGTTGTTCAGTTCCAGTTGCGGCTGGACGTCGTTCACGAAGGTTGTATCGTCGGGTTGGTGGAGAAGGAGGGGAGGTGGTGTTGATGAACCGGAAGGCAAGTTGTTGTCAAGACCCTGGGAAGGAGAGACTGGTCCTGGAGGAGTGGTTCGTCGGCTTGGAGGTGAAGGTGAGTCTGGCGACACCACCCGCTGTCGTTTCAGTGGCCGACTTGGTTCATGTTCGACGGCGACCTCGGATGCAAGTCGGGTCCTGGGAGAGCCAGGAATAAGTGAATGGAGGGAGGGAAGAGTTAGTTCAGCCGTTGATGGTGGAGGTGACGCGAGAGGATCGGAATTAGATGATAAAGACCTTTTGGGCCCAACAAGGTCTTCAGCTGAAATCTGAGCATGGAGATCAAGCATGTCTATTGGAAGATGACTGGTATCCTTCCAATGGAGTGAGCCATTTGGGGTGACCACTGGCGTCTCGATGTATGGCTCGGATTCTTGCGAGGTTATGTATTCCAGTGGTGGTAGCGATTGCGAGCCACCAGAGTACTGGGATGAATAGGTACTCTGTTGTGATTGCTCTGGGTCCTGAAGATCCTGTACAACCCTCTGCCTAACCAGCCCACCCAAACCTCTGCTCAATCCTGCACCCGCCGTTGAGATTGATGCTCCATCACCTACATTGGAAACTCCATTCCCTGCTGCTAATCTATCCAACCAAAGTTTATGGCTCAGTGGTGTTGGTTGTTTCTGAATGAGCGGTGGCTGGAATGGTGGCTTGTATGGCCGAATCGGTGGCAGTTTGCTCTCGTACCCGAAATCCCGGATTTTGACATCCGAATTGAGCTAGCTCCTCTGGTGTGGGACCGGGAGCCTTCCTTGAATCATCATGGTAGTATGGCTCTGACTTCTCCTCCTTTAGCGGCCGAGCAGTCGAAGAGCTTGCTGTTGTTGCAGTAACAGCAGCTGACTGGTTTGGTTGTTGGGATGTGGATGCCTGAGCCTCTCTGCTAGCTTCCCCAGTTGAGTTCATTGTGCAGTTGTTCTCCTTTCCGATGGTCGAAGAGGAATTATGTAGTGATAAGACTCCGGCCGAAGGAAAAGCAGAGGTGAAACTTGATAAAGAAGCCGATCTAGAGAGGACAGTAGTCATGAACTCGCTAGTCGTCGTAGGGCGTCGTAACAAATCCGTGGGGTTAGCAGGGAAGAGAGGCGAATGGGGGACGGTGGTAGTGGTAGAAAGTCAAGCGTAGTTAATTACACAATGGCCATTCCTTTGAGAGATTTAATCTTTTTTCGCTAGAACAATCATCGTGTGACACGTGAGCGAAAAGATGACTCAATTCAGCGCTTATCAGTCAATTTTCCTTTTTGGGGCTGAGAATTCTTCGCAATATACTACTGCGAGTCGAACTTTGACCAGCTATTTGAGCTTTTGTGGCTTTTTGTGGCTTTTAACAATGGCATCCGAACATCATAATTGCTCGGTAACGTGGACCATGGTAATTAACAGGATGAGTACAATAGTATGTAGCATAATTGCTGAGGCTCAGGCTGTTACCAGTGTTCTACCATAAGGCCTTAAATAGGATTTTCAAAACCTTGAAGGCTTAAGACCACTTAAGGCCTTAACATTAAGGCCTTAATTAAGCCTTAAGCCAGTTTGCTTGTTTTTTTAGCTACCAGTGCAAAATAATGAATGTTTTATACTAATTACAGCAATTTTACACTATCCCTGGTATACCTCATCATCATCAATTGAGACTCTCCTTGGCATTATCAAGACAGCCAATGCAGTATGTTGCATAGTGAGTCGAGTTTTGTTTTTCTCCCTTGTGGAAGTACTTCCAAAGTGTATCAGTCTTTGCAGACATGTATTCCAAGTTGTGTAAATCTTTCTCTACGTACTGTACGGTGTACTACTATCAATATGTACAAAACTAGTTACCATGTATGTACTCCGAGTCATTTTAATTTAGGCGCGGTGCACTGCCACTTAAGCCCTTCCAGAATGGTGAAGGCCTTAAAAAATCTGACGAAAATGGTTAAGCCTTATGTTAAGGCCTTAACATAAGGCTTAAGGACTTAAGGCTTAGGCCTTCCGTAGAACACTGGCTGTTACTCATTGACCTTCCGTTGCCCACGAAAATTCATCAAGGACCCGTGTGAAAGGTCCAAAGCTATACCGGAAGAGGGATCCCACAGTCCGCCCACAGCTGACCCACAACCGCCCACAGCACATTCCTGGTAGCGATTGAGAAGTGACCTTTTGATCAAGACAGCAGTCCGCATACCGGGAGCTTCCCGCCCACACAACGTGCTGATTGCTGCTTTCCGCCTTGGGCTCTCTGACTCAATAATTCGTGGGGAAGACAGCGCTTTACACACATTCGCGATGCTTCTTTACAAAATTAACATTCATGAGCTATTCAGACGAGCGATGCCAACTGATGCCAAGAATTGTTGAAATGAGAATTGCGATTCAGTCATTCATGCTGTCTGCAGGTTACGAATACCTGGTCCAGTGCGAAACATCTAAGCCCAAAAATATACATGAGCATGCAAGTAGATATATGTAGCAAAAGGAGAGAAAGAGAAAGTCTCCGGAAATAGAGTAGTATTGAAGAAGTAGAAGAACTCGGCCAGGTACTTTTGATAAAGTTCACAAATTTGGATTGCAAGGAGATATGACTCGAAGAAAGATAAGGAACGAAGGAACGGAAGTGCGCAAACCATTCAAGTACATGAGAAAAGAATGAACATACCCCCAGCGCAAAAAAAATGGTTTTTGCCCTGCGTCTTCGAGGGATGAACGATCACGAGTACCAAATCGAGATCAGGACGCATGTTCGAAAAGCTTCAGCTAGATGACTCTATGGCCTCTCTTACACTCATGCCGACCACCTTCAGTACCCTTTGTCTATACGACGCCCAATCCGATTGCTCCAACATCATAGCCAACCCACCAGGAATATCAACATCCAACTCGACCATGCTCAATTCTGCTATACATTGGACCGGCACTGGCACTGCTATTGCTATTCCTGATTTCCTCGGAACCGCCCTGGACTCGAGGACATCAAGCAACTCTTCAAACTCCATCTGGACAGGAGGTCGCGGGAAATACAGAGAAAAGCTCGTAAGTCGTGGGAGCAAGACGCGATGGCGCTGATCATGACCTTTTCCTTTTTTTATCCCGTATTCACTACTAGCAATTTCACGTTGCGTGAACGTGGACTGAGATTTAGTAGACTCCGATGTCATTCGAGCCCTCGGTACCCTCAATCGCCTAAGCATCTCGCCACCTTCACCTCTTAGTTCCCCCAAATACGATCTCGGCCCCCACGCATGTCTGCCCAGTTTTAGCTGTCTCGCTCCGGCATATGAGTGAACAGCTCAATGAGCTGCCTCGATGTTATTTCTACCGTCGAAAGAGTGAAGTGTTCCAATCCACTGAAGCTTTCTGGTCGACTCAAATTTTCTAATCCACCGCACGAGAAAAATCGCTGACGATGCAAAAATCCAATGATATCGTTCACCACTTGTTCATGAACAACCTTCGAGGTAAGCTTCCCTCCTGTTAACGAGAGTGTCTTCAATGATGGTGTACGTCGCATCCAGTTCGTGAGCGGAGGTTGATCAGTGGCCAGAGAGATACTGAGGGTATGGAGACGTGGAGCGTCTATTGCAATATTCTTGGGGAATCCGTTATCAGAGGAAGCAGTCGGGGAAGTAGTAAAAGTGCTATTCCAGTCGTAGATGTGGCTGTAGTTGTGGTGGAGTTGAGATGTAGGCGAAGCTCCTAATATAACTCTTTCCACTGCTGTCTCCAAATCGAGCGCAGCTGGAGCTGGAAGCGCAAGAGCGGGAAACCGCTCTTGCTCAACCTCCACTCTTTCAAGATTAGAGCAAAATTTGAGAAGGGTGTATAACGTCGGTAAGGATGCACTCCCTGTCAAGATCCGAATTTGTGAGTAGGGGAGGTGTGGAAGAGGACGGCGTTCTATTTCTCCTTCCGAAACTTCTCCGTGGTCGAGGTCTCCATTGATACCGTCCACAACATCACTGAGAACGGCATTGGAAGACTCTGACTGAGAATCACACACAGGCCACCATCTCATCTTCACCACCCTCAATGTATGCAACTTCGGTGAACGCACAAACGATGGAAGACAATATTCATCCTGCTCAGTTGACCCAGTCGAATCACACTCCGAAGTGAGTTCTTCCAAAATTGGATACCTCAAACCCTTCAGGAACTGTCTCGCAGAGAGACACGGTGCCGCAGAGGGAGAGGTTGACCCGATAGCGATGTATGCACTCTGCCACCTATCTGAAACATCAAACAACAAACCCGCTGCTGCCGCTACGGGATTGGCCGGCAGAATGGTGATATGGACGTGGAGAGGGGAGCCTTTAGAGCGGAACAAGGCCAGTCTAGTGTAGTGCGTTAAGTTGATGTACTGTAAGACTCGAATGGATCTCGCTGTGACCGATGGCTGGATAAGGATTTGGATCTGTCCGACGTGTTATGAGCATTCAAATTATAGTAACCATATGCGTATACGTACCTATAGAGCGGAATATGATGACAAACCCAAAGCTTTGACGTGGATATGCACACGTTCCGCCATCGAGAACATATTTGCATCAAGCTGAAAGGAGCGAGTTGTCTTGTGGAAGAAACGTCCTCTAAAGTCGTATTATTCGAATGGACCCAAGGGAACGAAATGACGAACTCAGATCAGCAAAACCTGGGTTTTGCTCCCAGAGCTGATAGCACAAAAGGATGCCATTTATACTTGACAGAGCTGGAGATCTCTGGACAGCGCCAACAGTATTGGCAGAAGTGTTGTACGCACAGCAAAATGGACCCGTATATATTTATTAACACCTCGGAGGAGGAGGAAACAGTCGATTGGAGTTAATGCGTTTCCAACACTGTTTATGGTGAAAGCTGTTTGCTGTAAACAGAAAATCGACGCAAGAGAACATGCTTGAATACTTTAACATCGATAAGACGGTACCTTTGCGAGATCATCTTTGTCACAGGTTATCATACCGGCCATTAGGTCGTGATGACCGCTCAAATACTTTGTCGCACTATCACACACGATGTCCGCTCCGTGTTCTAAAGGTCTTTGCAGATACGGGCTCACCATGGTGTTATCAACAGCGACGATAGCATTCGGTGCACGTTCCTTGATCTCTTTACTGATGAATCAGCTATCTTGAGTAAGGTATTCGTAGGTGACTCTAGGAGAACCATAGCAGTCTTGGTCGGATGGATGAAAGGTATGACAGCATTGGGGTTTATGGTATCTACACGATAAACGGTGACCCCGACATGGGTACGGATGAATGTTAGCAATCTGTTTGTTCCACCATATAGATCATCACCAGCGATGATCTCGTCACCGGGCCTGAGCAAGCGCAGGATGACATCTAGGGCGGCCATCCCCGAAGAAACAGCGAAAGCGCGTGCAGCAGATGATATCTTTGCGATATGATGTTCTATCGAATCAGAAAATGTCAACATTTACAAAAACAAATGGACAGAAAGTGCGCACCTAAATGACTTCGTGTTGGATTACCACTTCTGGAATAATCGTATTCGTTCCCGACGCCTTTGAACGTCGCATTCTGGTAGATTGGAACAGAGCTACTTCCGTACTGGTCCTTCATCGACGGATTTTCCACCGTAACACACAGCGTCGACAGTTTGTATGGTTGACGAGGTTTTACGGGCGTTTCAGGATCTGGTGTTGGTAAATCATGGTGAACAGCGGTGGCCTTTGTGTCGATTGTTGGGGCCATTTTTGGAGCTGTGATTGGAAGAAATTTGGGACTGGCACGTCCCAGTAGCAGTGAGAGGAGTAAAGAAACAAAATAAGAGTAGCTATGGAACAAGAAGCTATGTACTGAGTAGCGCGGAGAAAAATTTGGAGGTAAGAGTCATGACTTGATATAAATGGTCGGGATGGCGTGCTCGCGCGCCAAACGGGCTTGTGGGTAAAACAACTGACCCCGCAGGTAAATAGTTGCTTCCTCATCGATCCATTGATTTTCGGGTATGTGCCTGAGTATTATCACCATGAAAGTATCGGTCAATGTCAGAGAGAAAGACGGACCATCCTTTGATCTCATTCATACACAGCAGCCTGGATTGTACCTTTTACATTCGGAGATCTGGATAAGTACAACTAGACCTCTAGACGGGTAAAATGCTGGCAAGTAACGTTGTCGAACTCTTGAGCGCTCTCCAATGATTGCATCTCCTTGGAGAGGACATGGAAGCTTACAACGAACCCGCTAGAGAATCTCGACACCGGTTCCCTATAGCAAGTACGCAGAGGTACGCAGTCATTCCGACGTGATATCCGGGGCTGCCCGCGTGTCTGGTTGCGCCGCTGCCTAGTATCCAGACCTTACCCGCAATTGAAGTACTCGACCCATAGCCTTCCGCGGCCTCGAAAAACAATTTTGTAACGATCACCCTTGAACATCAAATACTGAATGAGGAACAGAGTTGACTGTTTCGAGAATAAAGCTCCATAACCATTACCGGCAACGGATACACTGAAGAAACGAGATGCACCACTGATCAATACATTGAATTGTTGATACATACAAGTTGAAAGTTAACTTCTTCTGGGTCCGTTCACGTTGTCAAATCACTAAGACTCTCCGACCCTCTTGATACTAGCTACCGCACGTTCGTTCCTTCTCCAGAAATCCACCATGATCTCTGCTTGCCGGGTAGGGCCATCCTGTAAGATGAAGAGATCGAGAAAATGCCAATACATGGGATACGAGGGAGGGAAAACACACTTCGTGCAACATATGCCCAGTGCCTGGTACAACGACCATCTGGAATTTGCCTTGCATTTGTCCAATCACAAGCTCCTTATCGAGTCGATCCGTACCAGCGAGGACGAGCAGCCTTGCAGTACGCACGGCGAGAAATTTGTTTGACAGACCGGCAAACCAACCTTCGGCACGATTAACAGCGAATGGTGAAGATGTTAAGGTAAATATACGCACTCTGCCAGTAGGGTGCCGTAGAACGTAGAGGCGTTCGCCAGATGAAAGGTGGCACTTGGGAGAAGAACTGTCAGAGGGCGAAATAATCGCTGGGATAGATATTCTAGCCGATGTTGAATTTCGGATCGTTTTCGTATTTACACTGGATGATGGGAGTCATCAACACATTTAACGAGAAAGGAGGCAGCGATAAACTTACTGCCATTCCACAGCTTCCTCTAGTACGCTATCAAATCCATCTGGTCGTGCGTTGAGAAGACTATTCATATGGGGGAGTGCTTCTATCGCAGAGCCTATGTTCGCAAAAACAGGCTTAGAGAGGTGTGGGAGCAAGAAATTCATCGTTGGTACCTTCTACGACATCTAACACAACTACGCCACCGATTTTGTACTATTCATCGAGTAGCATGGTACAGGCTCGAGTAACTATCGAGCCACCCATACGATGGCCAACGGGCTGAAATTTCGAATCAACATCATTTCTTGGAAAGATGAGGTTGCTGTGCACAATAAGAGACGGGGACGCTTGAGGATCGGGATAAACTGTCTGTATCACCTCTACAAAGTCATTAACCAGTACGTCTATGGATAAATCTTCATCCGGTTGATCTGATGTAGACACTGTCTTGCCTTGAATGACACAAACATTAATCTGATCAAAGAATATGATTGATATAGCTTACCATGTCGACGAGCATCTATAGCCAATACTCCGCATTCTCCTCCAGTAATTTCCTTGGCCATGCACGCAAAACTTAGGCCTGAATAGCCCGCTCCATGTTGAAACGCCATAACAGTACCATGAGCCTCAAGTGGTGGTGTGTTGATACGCTCCACCTTCTTCCTCGTCGCGTCCCCAGTTGTAAGTCTCCACCACACCCCTTTCATTGACGAATACTCCAATAAACTCTTGACTGGTCCACTAACCATTTCCACACCGGGTCTCAACCCGAAGAATAGCACCACGGAGAACGAAATCAGTCCCACGAGAGGGAATAGACCAAGAAGTGACACTGAACCAAACATCGCCACGCGTTTTTGATATGCGGAGTAAGGTATAGGGTATTTGGAAGAAGATATGGCTTCAGTGTATGCAGTGGAGGATACGAATAGAATGGATAGGGCTATGGCGGGAAAAAAGTGGGTCAACTCGTTGGCCGGGAAGGAAGCGAAGGAAAAGTGAGAAGAGTCTTGAGCCGCAGGTGTGGAAGAAATTCCAATAACCACTCGACAAAGCCAGAAATAGCACTAATTATACCATCCCACGACAAGACCTGATTGTCCGGCATCCCAGTAACCGTCTCCCAGTAACCGTCTCGTTTATCGTACCCAGTCTTCCCGAGAAAACAAGTTCCGCAAACACCGGCACAGCACAAATCAACCACCAAAAACGTCTGCTCGCACGCGAAATTGGGATGACGGGAGTATCCTCAGAGACCAGAAGTGATGAAACCTCGGCGAGCGTCCGCTGGCTTGAGCTTCAGGTCAGTTTCGGGAGACGCACAAGGCCAAGCCACGGCAGAAGCAGCGCGAAGAGCGTGAGTGTGAGCTTCCGACTCGTTGGTTTCTTTGACCTGTGCCAGAAATGCGTACTTGTACGTCTGATAGACAAACTGTTGGTTGTCTGCTGTGAACTCGACAGCAAGGATTCCTAAAACCCAGACTGCGAGTACGTAGTCCGTGTCAACCAGTTCTATACCACCTGCACCACTTTGCGTCACCGCAAGATACGCAGGTCAACCAACAACACATTCTGGATGGCAGCGATGAATGTCAAGTTCACAATTTGGAATACGATCTTCCCTCCTGTCGAGCCGAAGCGCTCGTCAAACTGTTTGCGGAGCACGGCCCAGCGATAATCCTCGTCTTTGAGCGAGAAGAGACCACGTCGGAAGGTGTTATACGATAGGCGAAACATCCATAGAGTTATGAGGGTGAGAAGGACAAGAGCACGAGGCGAGAACGCTATACTAGAGCCCGTAGCATTGCGCGGAAGCTGTGCTTCAAGTCCTGCTGGCACGAATGGAACGAAAGGGACCCCAGAATCCACCGAGGGTAGTAGGTTCCTTCGGCCGGAAAGGCCCCAGGGCGAAATACGCGGTATAAATTGTTGGCAAGAAAGTCCAGAGTCGATCCGCCTGGGAGACATTCGATGCCACGACTGAAGCAATAAATGTTGCTGCAGTGGAGAAAAGGCAGAGGTAAAAAGGATAGGCAAAAGGAGAACTTGAGATGAGAGGAAAGAGAGAGTTCAGAGACTCCATTGTTGACGATGATAATGCTGTAAAATTCGAAGTGATATATGTATGAACCACGCCTGCAAAGGTTCTGTTCAGTCTGGGGATTGGAAGACCGTCACAAACGCGTCACTGGGTGACAGCTAGCAGCAGTGGAGATCAGTTCGACAAGCACAACCGTAACGCAATGGGAGCACCACTCATGATCAGCTGCGGTGTGCTTGCAAAGTTGTTCGAACGCAAGGTCTGTATAAACGGGGGTGATGGTTCTGAACTGGGCAGGAAGCATGCCTTTGATGGAGGGATCGAATTCGGTAACAGTGTCGGTGTACGAACAACGCCAGATTTGAAGAACTTCGTGACAATCTTTTCGACGTTTGGCTTCCGTTCTACAACGACATGTTAGTACCCCATAGAACACCACAAAAATTAATGATAGCGATTACCTGTTCAAGAAAGAGGTTCCACTACTCGATATTTCCTCTTGACCCAAATTTTGATAGAAGAACATCGGGGTGTCGGGTGCATGCCACGGGAATTCGACGTTTTTCCTCAAATGTTCGGGCGCCGTGACACCATTCTGGAGCGTACCTTCGTAGAACATGTTCGACGGGAATTCTGATAGGCACGGGTGCATACGGTATTGGACTTGCAGACGGATCGGTCTGTTCCCCAAAACGACGAGGCGTTCGAATAGAGACTGAGTGAGACCCGCGCGCGCAGCTTTCTTGTTCATGATTACGGGGCCGAGTTGTTGATGGTCACCAACGAGGACAACTTGCTTGCACCCGAGTACAAGGGGGATCATGCATTCTGCATATGACGTTTAGACGATAAGAAAAAATGGACATTGAGATACTTACCTGGCTCAGCAGCTTGAGTCGCTTCATCAATCAAAACCGTTCTGAACTTCAACTTGCTCAATCTCGGGTCCCCAGCACCAACACAGGTGCAGCAAATGACGTCTGCAGCAGTGAGAATCTCGTTCTCGCATTGCCTGATCAGAGTCTTATATTTCCTCTCGACATTGCTACTCAGTTCTTCCTGCTCGTTCTTGAGCACGATCAGCTTCTGCAGCTCGACATGGGTGGTGCTGTTTGACACTTGCTGATGAAGCGTAAGGAAGCCGACGCTCGAGTCTAGAGCTTCACGAGACTTGGCTGTAAGAGCGGACGACCTTTAAGCCGGTGGCGTGGATCTTTTCGGTGAGCTGGTCAACGGCTACGTTGGATGGAGCACAGACGAGAACCTGGTCTGGGTTCATTTTCGCGAGATGGTACACGATAGAGGCGGAGGTAACAGTCTTTCCCGCACCGGGGGGTCCTTGTATAAGACTGATCGACTTCTAGAGGACGCTCTTGACTGCAAACATTTGTGAGTGGTTCAACTCCGGAAGACCTGGAACAGAGAACCTCTTCGGCATTGTTGTTCGAAGAGTTTGAGGCTCAAGTTCATGTCTAAGCAGTTTGTGGTACTGTAATCGTAGTTAGGCATGACAAGTAAGAGAAGGGCATTGACTCACGATATAACCGCTGACACTCTTCTCGTCGACAGCGAACGTCTTCATAGCCAGCTGCATCCTGTCGAAACTGGTCGATTTCCACACGCACGAAGTCCGCTGCAAAATTATGAGTGCAGTCCGAAGGTGCTCCTTCGGTTCTACGCAATTCAAGTCCAACTTCGTCCGAAACATCTATCAAAGCGGGTCCTGGTTAGTTATGTTCATGAATGTCACTTCAACAGTACAAACTGTTCGGAATCTTAATGTCGTGCCCGACACCTTCCCAAGCCTTATGTAGTTTCCCATTATACCTCAGCCTGAGTTCGACACCGACCGCCAGCCTAACCTCACCACTCTCCAATTTCGGAAGGCAGAACCATGCAACCCGTTTTTGATTCAGACCTAGATCCCAACGTACGGTGATGTCCGTTTGGGTTTGACTCTCTTTGAGTCTCTTGTCATAGTCGGCCTCGATCTTGACAAGGGGACCAAATATGTTATGGTATTGGTACGCATCCTCGTATCGTAATATGATAGGCAGCGGCTCGTCGTCTACACCAGGGCTTTTCCAAGTCTTCGAGACTTGCGTTGGCATTCTCACGCCAGAGATCCTCGAGACGGTTGATTTGGGCAAATGATATCTGACGAGAACGAAGCTGTTCCGTTTCGCTTGGTGGCTTGACAAGCCAAGATAGAAAAGACCGGTCATCAATGAAGGGGGCCCAGAGTGCCGCGTTCCACTGGATTTCCTTGGACATCGCCGCACAAGGTTGTCTAAGTGGTGCGAATGATCAGCGGGAGATTTCAGGTTGAACTTTTGATACACACCTGCATAAAAGCGCAACAACAGTGTCGCTCTTCGCCGGAATGAACCCGAGCATGAATACGTTCTTGCTGCCGCAATTATAGCATTCGGGTGCGGTCTCTCCCAGAGGACTTTCTGCATGAAGAATGACTTCCTTGTGCATTGCGCGGACAAGATGATTGACAATGTGTGAGGCTGAAGTGTTTCCGCGCGAGTTACAGAACCACTTGGAGCAAACGTGGCACTTGACGACTGATGCCGGAGAATGGATACCACAGTAACTGTTATAGATGGAGGTGTTAGTACATGTTCGAAGGGCATACACGAAAACTGACCTGCACGCATGAGGTGGTAAATCAACAACACCTTCGTCCTTCAAGTCATCCAAAACAGCATCAAAATCTTCATCAAGGCCAATTTTGACTGAATGAGAATGGTTATGGCCCGTACGGCCTCCGTGGTGAGACTCTGATTGGATAGGTCAACCGAAGAGGCATTATTCTGAGTGTTGGCGTTGTAAACTGAAGACGTGTCATCTACATATTATACCCATTCCACCGTAGGAGGAAGCAGAATCATATTGAAGATTGTCGAAGGACTCCATGATGATGAAAGTACTAGGAAGAAAGCAATAATGAATGATGATGGATGACTGATGAAGAGCGCTGCCGATTTGAAGCCAGCTTGATAATATGTGGATGTTTTAACAGTCTCATGTAGTCGTACTCTCTCTTAGCACGATTTTTCGTCTTCTCTCGAGATATAGCCGCCTTTGAGATGTATTTCATAGCAACAACATGGTTCGTCACCGTATGGACGGCCACTAAATTGAATGGATCAGTATTAAGCCTGAATGATGACTATTACCAACTAGCTTTGAACGTGAAAACCTGATCTTGTTCAGCAGCCATTTTGTGTCACGGACAGGGACAGGAAGGAGGCAAACAGAAGAAGAGACAAGTGCCCGTGACCAAAATAAGTGGCTACTAAGATGTCACACTGCGACGCACTGTGGATGATAGATTTATGGAGTCTTTTACGCCTATACGCCCGAAGTTCTCCCGGCCCCTAGAGGATACTGGCTAGTAACCTCTAGTAACTCACCCATTAGCTGTAGCCTGTGAGGCATCCCCAGAAGCTGGTATAGTCACGATTTGAATGGCACGCGCGACTATGCCTGTCATCCGATTGAAAGCAGAACGTAGAGCATCACCTAGCCTGGCTAGCCGTCTTGTAGTTCACGAAGAAAAACTCGTTCGTGAATAAAGCCTGGTACCAAGGGTTCGTATGACCCTCGTGCTGAGATTTTTCATACTCCGAGAGCTTGCCGCACCTAAGCCGAATGACATCACTGAGATAAGATAGCAGCGAATAGATAAGAAGTAGTCCTGTATACCTTTTCTTCATTATTTCACTGAATTTCGTGGACACGATGAGCTCTGATAAAGACACAGAGATGTTGGATCCTCCCCACTACCTATCGAGTACGATCGCCTACTCAACAACACTGCTTCTGCCCCCTTAACGCGTCGACACGCGCTTTAGTACAGAAGATTTATCGGTCGGGAGCTCGGCCCAAGGCGTCGGAGTTACAAAAGTCTCAGCACGAGGGTTCCTCGAACCCTTGGTACCAGGCTAAGCATCACCGGTTCCTCAGTCACGGTGGGGTAGTGATGCTCATCATTTATGCCAACTACTCAGGCCGATATCTGTTGCTGCCTCGCTGTTCCTTATTTTGGCGATTCTGATGGCTGCACCGTGAAGAAAGAAAAAAAACTCAACATATGTAGTACGTGGGGACCGGGACGTGTACAGTATCATATCAGTACGCGACCAATTCTTTTTATAGTTCTTTGTTTTCCAGTCAGGCAAGGCTTATGATAGATACATACCGTTATACTTGGAGATTGTAACACTGGCAGTTCAATGTCATTTGTTCGAGACGCTGAGGCTCCTATGCGAGTCGTGAATTCGTAACTTGAAGGTTCTTCCGTTCTTGGCAGCCGTCTTATTATTAGTGACCACTCAATGACCGTAATCAGCCGACTTCTACACAACAAGTGTTCTCACCTGGACCATTTCTCAAAAGCTTTTTGTGAGTGGACACCCATGATGAACTTGAAGTATTTGACCCTTGCCAAGTTGCACTGCTCATGCAAATGTGGTTAATTGTAATTCCGAGTCGTTATGCCGTCATGGTGGCATTTTGTCTCAGGCTTGCGCTATGAATCATGACTTGAGTCTTGACCCTCGGGCACGCATGCTGGATTACTTTTGACCAGCTTTCGACTTACACGAAGCTTCCAGACTATATGCACTGTTTAAGTGCTGTTTCATTCACACAGATTGGATACCCAACGTACTATATACCTACTATATCCTTCGGGACAGAGGGCAATAATTGATACGAAAAAAAGAAAAAAGAAACCGCGACAAGATATCTTGAGATACGTACTGAACGTACTGAACCAGAAATCAAGGGAATTTGATATGTCCTCCATATCTCATATGATCTTCCAATTCCTGCAGAATAGGTGACTTGATCCGCAGGACGAACAAAAAACAACACACCTGGAGCGTTTCACAAAAAAACAAGCACAGGCTGGGCTCTGTCCATTCACACCTGTAGACTAGCCTCTTGTTGGGATGGCTCCTTCCAACTTCACTCACTCCATTATCATGATTCTTTGATGTTAGGCTGACGCCACTAAGCTCCCCTGTCAAGTTTGCCACTTGCAATTTACTCTCCCTAAGCTCCTCTTGCACTGTCCTCGTATCATTCTCATGAGCCTGCACAAAGCGAACTTGTGCTTCTACTTTGTTAATACTACTGCCAAGTGAATTGTTCACAATAGCGACGGCTGCTGGCAGTCGTTCCTGTAAAGATGCTAACTCTTGCAACGTAGCATCTCTCTCGGCCTGATCTTGCTGTCGCGCCTATCAAAGAGCGTTAGAGATGAGGATCTGTCGACAAAGAATTAAGTAGAGGATGATAAGGCATATATACCTGGCATGAGGAGGATTTTGGGTCCGAGTCTGGTGGAGCTTCCGAATATCTTGACTCAAAGGTGCTCTGTACAGACGAATCGGTGCCTACTCTTTGTGAGACGAGATGAAAACGCATACCCCGTCGAGACCTCGTTCTTCGTCCATATTTGCGTTTATAGTTGAGGGCAGCCAAACTCGACAATTTTAATGACCCAATTTTATAGAGCCGGGCACTAAGCCGGCAGGTTTTTTTATTGCATTTTTATGCTATCTATTAATAACCCTCAATGTAAATATATTTCTTCATACATACTAGGGCGAAAATGTTGCCGGATCAACATTTTCTTTTCTACCCATAATATCCACACTTATCGCGAACCTCACCATGCCAGATCCTTTGACATGGCCCTTCATTCCCCCAGCAACACTGGGCACCTTCTCTTCAGTTCCTGCCACCAATATTGATTCGTCATCAAAGCTCACATCTCCTAACACCCACGCCTCTTCAGGCATCTGCTCCAAGAGAATGGTACGCTCTGGTACGCCGGCGTACATAAGCCCCTCAGGAAGCCGAAGTGGATTGGAGGTGGATGATGTGGTCGGGTCGCCGAAACTACCCCGGGCGACGCCTGTGATCTGGATTCCAATTTCCCCCTTATCATCTGCGAGAGCGGGCTTGAATACAGAGTCAGGGATTCAAGACAAAGAGTTGGCGGAAATTGCGGACGTAAGGGATGTACGAGATGAAGAAAAGGAAATAAACGTCAATGTGGACGTTGATGAGGCCAATGAGCATTCGATGTCCGGCACCTTGTGCTGCAATGACCAGCTTTTTTCTCTCTCAACTCTTTTTTTACAATGGTTTACTGGGACTTACCACTGCGGTCACAGTATATGATGCTCCTGGTCAAAATCCTTTCTCCGGTACCTCAACTGACCTCATCGTATACCGGTGCTGCGGCTTACAATTCCACGACATTTGAACCACCAGCTTTGCCTGATCCCTTGCCCTCGCTTTCGCTTGATTTAAACATTCAAACCAATCCTTCAAGTTCTGGGCTTTCCATAACTCAATCTGGCGCGTTCATGGGGTTTTCGGTTGAAATGTCGGTGGCAAATCAAGTTTGTGAGTATTTCTGCGCCCATTCTTCGGCGAGTGTTTTATTCCAAATTCTTTTTTTTAAGTGGGCAAGAATTCGTACGTGTCGCATGTCTTCTTTTGGATTGGCGATTTCATGTTACAAAGGCCAGGTCCATTCTTCAAGTCCCATTCTTAAATATTTTAGCGACCATTTTGCAAAGATCAGGAACTGTTCGCGTACGTATAGGAGGAAACTCGCAAGATACAGCTTCCCAGGTGGCTTCTTTGGACGATGGCAAGGTATTGTAGAAAGACTTGAGTGGTGTGACCAACCCGGTAGCCTGAGGCTGCATCGAGCTACCATCGAAGCTTCGGTTTCTGATCTCTCTTGACAGACCGAAACCCCGCCTTTGGTGTTTACACCGGACTTAATGTACATGATGAGGAATATGTATATCGAATTTCGTCGATGTTCGCTGGTTTGTTGGTCAGTGTTTAACCCGTTAAGTGACTACCGAATCGGTGTACAAGCAGGCGAGTCTTAAGGATTTCTATCGAGTCGTCAGGACTGAAACACTGCAATACATAGGCAATGAGCCAGACCTCTACGGTGAATTCTATCTAATCGTCTTTGCATTCGACTCATTTTGTCTTAGCTGCACATGGCCACCGCTCTTCTAGTTATTCCCAATATGATTATGTGGGGGAACTCGGAAGTGTTATAGATGACATGTCACAATATTCAGACCTTTCGGTTGCTCAAAATCTGCTCCTCATTCCTAGTGTCTGTCAGTCGTTCTTCTGATTGGAGCTACTTCCAAGCTGATGACCGACAATTTTTTAAACAATACAGCTGGTACATGGACTCCGGAAGACGTTTGGGACACTGGGGTCATAGATACCTATGGCTCGAATATAGCATGGATGAGTGTAGAGCAGTAAGTTTTCTTGACTTTTACTTCGTGTCTCAATTTTATGTGGTCTCTGCTTAGCTACCCGACCGACAATTGCTACGTCCAATACGGTACAGGAACCCCAAGAAACGACACGGAACTCTGGCCAACATACTTGATGCATACCTCCGCTCAAAGCCTTATACAGCCCTACCTGAACTCAACGGCCTATGCTCAATCGAAAAGCAAGCCGTTTATCATGTCCGAAACAAACACTGCGTCTTGTGGTAGGTTCTTGTCCTGATTTTCAATTCGATTTGGCGCCTCACATATTTTTAATCAGCTCCTCCTACCAATCAATCTTCCTACAAACAATGGACTGTCAGCCCTGTGTTCTACTCTTCCCTCGTCATTGCAGAAGCTGTCGGTCCCTCCAACCAGTCACAAGTATTAGAAATGGGCGCAGAGAACCAAAACACACCCCTAACTATGTTAGTTACGAAAACGTACAACCGGTCCGGATGGTGCTAATCAACTTTTTATCGGATTCGTCTGGGAACAGCAACTAAGTACACTGAAAATATCGCCATCGGAGGAAGTCAAACAGGGCAATCTAACACGACGCCGTCACAAGTTAAGGAGTTAAGGTCAAGTGAGCACTGGATTTCTTCCTAGGGTCCTTCCTGGTTTTCATGTTTCATGAGAAAAATCGCGCATTGCTAATTCATCCGTAGATACCTCACTGCCTTGTCAGTATTCCAGAAAGGGAATTACTCATGGGCAAGCCAGGTATATCCATGCGTCCACTGCTTTTCTCTTCCTAACCGTGTTCCTCAGACGTTTGGTGGGGATTTCGAATCTGACGGTCGACTTGAACGAACCAAAATAATCGAAACCATCCCTTGTGATAAATCCACTCAGGTATGTTCAGCCAGCGTACCCGCTCCTGGCGCCGCTCTGGTATTCCTCACGGACGACTTGACTGAGACGGAGGGTGCCCCTTCTACTACGTTTGCGACAACGACGAAGACGGCAACCACGGCGACAGTTGATGCATCTGTTTTGGCGACATCTAATGGTTGTAGTGGAAATTCGCCGATGGGCAGCTCGGGTAAAGGAAGTGCGAATGATGGCGTTGGATTGAAGGCGGTCTAAATCATGTTTGTGGATCGTTTTTGGAATGAGTAGCGGGGTTGGACTCTTCTTGAGAGCAACGTATGTGTTATAGTGAATATAGATCTTTGTCTATCGAGCCTGTCATTTATTTTCCAGGGCAGATCCAGTCTCGAGCAATTTGAATTTCACTTAGAACCTCCGACAAAGGAGTTTTTCGTGTACAACAGTTGTCTATTGGGGAGCATGTTAGTACCAGAGCTGACTGAGTGCTTCGTCACAGATATTTTGAATTAGCGTTGTGATTACGTTTCTTGGGACGACTCAACGTCAATGTTGGAGGTAACTTACTCATATCAACTCGATTTGGTAAAAGCTTCTAAGTCCTGTTGAACAGCAGTTAAACCTGGTCAACGTCTCCATGGCTGCGATTTAGAGATATCCTGCACCCCACTGGCATACACATCATCCAAAGCAGCTTTTACAGGTTCTTGAGCAAATTGTAGACGAACGAACGGTCTGTTGACGACGTTCAAATGATTGTTACACATTTAGGACTGCTATATGTACACTGAAGGTACAATGAACTATTTTGATGGGATCTAAGTGAGGATTTCGAGTGATGGGTTTGGAAATGGGACCGACATCCAGTTGGATTGGCATTACCAGCAGATTTGTTATCCTGCCTCTCCAGCCTAGGCGTCTTGGTTGCAATGACGGTTTTGTTTGGTCTATTGGGATGTCAATAAAGAAGTCGGAGCAGGCAAGGATATTCCGTCCGACTAGAAGAGAATCCGAGTTTTTCGAAAGGAGGATTCCAGGTTTGAGTTAGTAAGTCTTCCGAATTCAACCGTACTTTGACGAGCAGGATCTGGGGTGCATCATCAAGAGACTCGAAACCTGATAAGCTACTACAAATTGGCCTGGGCGATGCGACAGTAGAAGTACATACGGATGAAAAATTCTTTACAGATACAGAACGCAATAGTGATTGGCTAGCACATATGAAGTGCGAATTGTCAAATCGATTACTATCCAGAAAAGTTAGTCGTTCTTTCTATGAAAATGGTGAGCAGAGGCACAACTAGTGCATTGGGCAAGCTCGCACCTAACTTTCTTCTTGTTAGAAGTATCGTCATTACAACTTAAGATTCACCATCGTCAATTTTACGCTTCTGTGGTCTGGTTTGAACCCCGACAAGTTTGATAGAATTGACCTGAGGATTGTCACGGCCTAATACCAGAGCCTTGATCAAATACTATTTGGTCAAGGCTCTAGTACTAATCGTGGATTTTGAAATGCCGTTCGTCGACAAGAGTTAACTTGAAGTTGGCCTCGAATTTACGATAGCCCGCATGAAGCTTTGCCGCAAAGGCGCGCGCAATATCAACCACAAACTGGAATGATGGTGGCAAGCGGGTTTCTTGTCATAGTTCTGTAGAAACTGCTGCCGATCCAAAGTTTGCCCCTCCGATTGATTGAATGATTTCAGAGCCTTGACAGCGCGAGCCTTACTATCAGCGAGATCAGCATCGGCGATATTTTGCTTGTCATCGTTTTTCGGAAATAAGGAAGGTAGACAAGGATCCACCGTATCGATTCCATATCATGAAGAGGATTATATGCAAACGGTGGCTTGATGATGGAGCCTGTTCCTATTATTTGTGCTGGGTCTTCCAAATCTGAATTCGATGTAAATCGAACCAAGTAGCGACCAGCAATAACTTCAGAAGCCATGAAATTGAAATTTGAATGTACCCTGAGCGTGAAATTCTCAGTCAAGGAAGTAAGTAGGACGCATAGACGTACACTGTGCGGCGGACTTCGTGAGTATACTAGTAGTAAGTACTTGGTGTTCTAACCTTCAATGGCAAATTCCAAGTCACCTAGAAGGCCTTGAATTTTGCATTCAAGACTTGAGCTTTGCAGTTATAGTACCAATATACATCGCCACCACTTCAAATGTCTCTATGGGCCCAATGGCTCTTAAGGCTGGATCCAACGAAGAGCTGGACAGAGGGTTAATGATTATCATGATACGATATCCGAGCAACTGGTCACAAACCTTCGGTTGCATCCGAGTCAGTCAAAGCCCCAAGGACGTTCCCTAAGTGTTTCTCATCGTACATCGTTGTGGGCCTTCGAGTTGTGGCACATTCCAATGTTATGACTCGAGCTGAGGGACTTTGCGATGAGAGCGAGGAGAGTGAGAAATAACCTGTGTTGATTCGACGACCGGAGACTACGATAATGTACACATATATATAGGCAGAGGAATATGAATCAGGAGAGTGAGACGAGTCAGTCTGAAGCACGAATGTAAGATATTATGAGTACATCAGGAGAGGTAAGATGAGACTAAGTGAGCTAGGAGTCAAGACAGGGAGCAGGAGTACAAACAGGGGTAGGAAACAAGGCGAGGGTAAGGGTGAGCGTTAGCGAGCCCTTACATTATCCCCTCTTCTAGGTGTGAAATCTATAGGTTGAGTCGATTCGGAGGTCTTGCGACACGACCCGAACGTGTTGTCGTTTGTGGGGCCGGTTGATAATTCACGCGAAGGTTCGGGTTGATGGAAATGGGCGACGGCGAGCGTCGAGCAGTGGCTGGTGGTACGGGTCGAGATGAGTCCGCGGAGTCAATCTCAACGTCGTCAGATTGCGGGGTAAAGACGACTTGCCGTGATGAAGAAAGGACAGATGAGGGAGGTCGTTTTGATCGAGGGTGGCGGCGATGGAAGTTGTCAACAAGCTCGTTTGTGGAGTCGGGGAGATCGGATAATGGAATCCAGGAATCTTCTGAGTCAGGTTGGTCCTTCCAGTGAATTAGATAGTCGTATCGTTGACCGATTTTGCGTGAGTCGACGATTGTGTCTATGGTAGGGAGTAAGTCTGGAGAGAGCTCCGTAGGGATAGGATCAGCATGCGCGTGGAATAACGAAGGGTCCTTGTAAGACTCGAGTAAGGTAGCGTGAAAAACCGGGTGAAGGCGACTGAGATAGGTGGGGAGGTCGAGGACATACGAGTCCGAGTTTTTGACACGTTTAATGATTCTGAAGGGGCCGAGTTTTCTGTGGTCCAGCTTGATGGATGGACGTGTCGTCCTGATGTTTCGGCGCAGCAGCCAGACGAGTTGGTCTGGCGCAAAAACTGGGGCCGGCAAGTGTTTCTGATTGTAATGATGGGCTTGACGTTGTTGGGCAAATTCTAACTCTGCTCGAAGCTCATCATGGATGATTCGAAGGCGTTCCACAACATCTTCGGCTGCAGGAGTCGTAGAGTTCTCGACGAGTTTCGGCTCAAATGATGGGTGGAAACCGAGGTTGGCAAAGAACGGGGTTTGTTTCGTTGAAGAGTTCTCGAGGTTGTTAAAGGTAAATTCTGCTAGCGGCAAATAATCCACCCAGTCATCCTGTTGGTACGACGTGTAAGCCCGTATGTATGTCTCTAAAGTTTGATTTGTGCGTTCCGTAAGCCCGTCTGTCTGGGGATGATAGGCTGTAGACGTTTGTGTCTGAGTATCCAGAAGTGAGGTGAATGATTTCCAAAAGTTCGAGATGAAGACAGATCCACGGTCGGAGATGATGTGGGTAGGGACGCCGTGGAGACGGAAGATCCTGTCAAGAAAAAGCCATGCTAATTCTGGAGAGGTGATTGTCTCGTTGCACGGGATAAAGTGAGCTGCGCGGGTAAGGCGGTCACAAACAACCCAAACTGAGTCGAACCCACGGGAATTAGGTAATTTGACTATAAAGTCCATCGAAATCGACTGCCATGGTCGTTGTGGTATTTCGAGAGGTTGGAGCAGGCCATAAGGCTTGTGTCTCGAATCTTTGATCCTGGGGCATACATCGCAGGCTTCGACGTAGTTTCGGACATATCTAGATAGTCCAGGCCAAGAATAATCCTTCGTAACATTTCTCTCAGTTCTTCTCCGTCCTGGGTGCCCACCTACTACGCTGTCATGTCTAGAATGAAGAATGTCGTGTCGAAGGGTTTCTGGTACGAATATCTTGCCGCGGTGGAATACTAAATCATTTTCGAAGGTAAAGTCTGAATTGTTTTTGATAATTCCTTCACGCCATTGTTTATCGTTCTTCCAGGCAGTTTTGAAGCGTTCGAGCAGGAGCGAATTGTCAATGGTGAGCGTGGTAATGGCAGCTAAGGATTCGGAGGGTAAGGGTTTGGAAGGGAGTTGTTGGAAGGAGGATGAAGATGACAAAATTTCAGTGTGATTTTCTGTAAGTATTGTTTGTCGTTGAGCTTCGAGATGTTCATCTCCGTCTTTAGGTTTGTAATCTGGACGTCTGGAAGCGGCGTCAGCGACGTTGTTTTTGCCAGGGGACCATTGGAGTTTGAAATCAAACTCGGATAGGAACATGGCCCAACGTGCTTGACGCCGATTGAGTAACTGTGGTTTCATGAAATAGGATAGGTTTTGGTGGTCGGTGATGACAGATATGGGGAAAGGACTCCCAATGAGCCAGTGGCGGTTTTCGCGGAAGGCTTCAACGATTGCAAGTAATTCTTTGTCATGAACATCATAATTAATTTCAGCGGGTGAGAGTTTCCTAGAGAAGAATGCGACGGGGTGTAACTCATCTTGTTCATCCGGCTGTAGGACAGTGCAAGAAATAGCGAAGTCAGAACCATCTGAGGCAATAGTGGATGGTAAGTGTGGGTTGAAGTGTTGTAGGACTGGTGCGCTAAGGAATCTTTCTTTCAGTCTATGGAAGGCGGTTTTGCATTCATCGGACCAGATAAATGGAGTGTTCTTTTTGGATAGACGTGTGAGTGAATTCACAATGCGGGAGTATTTGTCGATGAAACGACGGTAGAAGTTGGTGAAGCCCAAGAAGCCCTGTAAGTCTTTCAGTCGTTTGGGCTCTGGCCAATCGGTGATAGTTTTGAGTTTTTCAGGATTCATCTTGATTCCTTCAGCACCGACGATGTAGCCTAGGTATTCGACTTCGGATTTATCAAACTCGCATTTCTTCGGACTTGCGCAAAGGTGAGCGTCTCGAAGTCGATCGAGGATCAGTTTAACGTGTTTGTCATGCTCGGCTTGGGTTCTAGAGAATATCAGAATATCATCAAGGTAAACAACACAGACCACATCAAGGAGGTCGCGAAGTACGTCTTGAATGAAAGCTTGCCAGGCGGCGGGGGCATTAGTGAGGCCGTAGGGAACAATGAGGTGTTCGAAGAGGCCTAGGTGAGTCCGAAACGCTGTTTTCCATTCATCGCCCTCACGGATTCTGAGGTGGCTGTAGGCACTCTTGAGATCAAGAACGGTGAAGTGTTTGCAGTCTCGGACGCGGTCAAGGAGGTCATCGACAAGTGGGAGTGGGAACCGGTTCTTCTTGGTGATGCTGTTGAGTCCACGGAAATCCACACAAAGGCGAATTTCGCCGGTCTTCTTCTTGGTGAACAAGACCGGGGCTCCAGCAGAGGAGGTTGAACGCCGGATATGGCCGCGCTTGAGGTTAGAGTGGACGTATTCGGCAACAGCTTCGCGTTCGGTTTCGGAGAGTCGATACATTCGACTAAAGGGTGGTGAAGTATCTTCTTCAAGTTCTATGTCGATGTCGAAAGGTCGATGTTCAGGTAGTTTTTCAAATTCTTTTGGGTTGAACACTGTGTCTAGATAACTGTGGTACTTCTCTGGGATGGATGAATGAAGGTCTGGATCTTTAGGTGGGTTGGGAGGAGGTTCGGGAGGAGGAGTTTCAGTGGAGAAGGAATTGATGAAGACTTGGGATTGGGCATCGTGGAAACGAAGTAGCGATACTGATTCGTTATGGTTTTTCATGATTTTCGCGAACTTCTTTTCACTGATCACCTTTATATTTAGCTCGGGGAATTGCTTTGGTTCGGTCTTCGTGGCGTTTCCCAGAATTTTGGATGAAAACCACGAGGTTGATGTCGAGAGGCCAATTGATGCAACAGTTGACGGCAAAGCGGTACTAGGAGGACGCATTGGACTAAGGCCCATAGCGTGCTGGTCAGGGTTCTTGGTAGCACCAGAGCTAGGGCTCGTGGTGTCTACCTTGAGTTCAGAGTTGCCACAGCAGTTGAATGTCAACGACATGTCGACCCAATCAATGCTTGGGTTGTGGCGACGAAGCCAATCAAGGCCTAGGATTATAGGGAAGTCAACAGCAAGTACGGCGAGTGAGATGTGTTCGGAGTGGGAGGAGATGGATAAGCAAGTGACTACGTCTTGGGTGATCAGTCCAGAGGCGAGTGGTCGTCCATCTGCTGCGGTAACAGAGGTGGGAGGATTTCTAGATTTTCGCTGGAGTTTGTGTCTGAGGGAGAATTTTTCAGAGATGCCGGATATGGAGGCGCCGCAATCAACCAAGGCGAACGTGGATATACTTCGGCCATTTGGAAGGCGCAAGCGAGTGGAGATGAGGAACTGAGATGATGAGTTTAGCACACAGATAAATACGGGAGGAGTGAGGGGTTCTAGGGAGTACTTTCCGTTCGTCTCACGAACGTACTTGGCATTCGGCTTATTTTGGCTTTCGGTAGGTGTCCCTTCGTTAACCGAATGCTGAGGGACTGACGAACACTCGGTTAAGCTTTTCCCGAAGCAGCGTTACCTTTGGGGTAGCTGCCCTTGGCTTTTCTCTTGTTTGGACAATTCTCCGCGATGTGGTTAGGTCCTCCGCAGTACATGCAGAGTCCGTTAGTTCGACGGTGATCCTTCTCTTCCTGGGTGAGTGGTCCGCGGGGTTGATTAGGTCGAGTGGAAGGTGTAGTTTTGATGACATCAATTTCCATCGGTTCGCCTGCGGGAACAGTCGAGGTTGTTGTGTAGAGAGGCTGGTTATAAGATTGGTGTTGATCTTGTTGAATGGAATTATTATGACTCTTTTTGGGTGAGTTCCTTCGTTTTTCATCCTCTCTCTTCTTTTCAATATATCGCTGATGACGACGATTGTCAATAACTATCACCCAGTCAATGTACTCGAGCAATGTTGCAGTTGGAGCGTCAGTTCGTCCAGATAGGGTGTCTTTGAGGTCAGATTTCAAGTTTCTGTAGAAATAATGGATCTTCGATGCTTCAGAGAGATCTAGGTGAGGGACCCATTCCAGAAACCTGGCAGAGTATGTGGCGACAGAAGCAGTTTGATACAAGTCTTCAAGTTTATTGTGAGCTGTTTGAACGACGTTAGAGTCTCCGAAGTGGGATGAAAAGGCGCGTTTGAACTTTTCGAAGTCGTTGATGAATTTGTTGGCTTCAGGTAAGTTTTCGTCTTTGATGTTAATACCTTTGTACCATTCCTTTGGGGTGCCTTCTCCAAAATAGGTTGCCATATACAAACACTTATCTTTGTCTGTTGTGTAGGTTCCTCGGAGAAGGTGGAGGGTATCGCGGATTTCCTGGAGGAAACCAACGACTTGGGTAGCCTTACCCGTGAAAATCGAAGGCTCCTTGAACTTCGGTGTACCACGGCTGGTAACGGCGGTCGTCGAAGGAATAGGGGGTTGGACATTGACAGGGGGCTGATTCGCAGCCGCGGAAAGGTTGTCAATGCGATTGATGAGTCCACTGATGAGGTTGTGGAAACTAAAAAATTCGTTAGCAAGCATTCCAACGGTGACGGGAGCGTTAGGGTCGGTCGTCGGGGCTGCTGGGTTGGATTGGTTGGTGGGGATGTCTTCGGGAGGGACGTCCATGTTGTCGGTGACGGACATAACGTTGACTAGGGCTAAGGTTGGGAACGAGTTTGTCGGCCGAAGAGGTTGGTGGTCGAATCAAACTGTTATGACTCGAGCTGAGGGACTTTGCGATGAGAGCGAGGAGAGTGAGAAATAACCTGTGTTGATTCGACGACCGGAGACTACGATAATGTACACATATATATAGGCAGAGGAATATGAATCAGGAGAGTGAGACGAGTCAGTCTGAAGCACGAATGTAAGATATTATGAGTACATCAGGAGAGGTAAGATGAGACTAAGTGAGCTAGGAGTCAAGACAGGGAGCAGGAGTACAAACAGGGGTAGGAAACAAGGCGAGGGTAAGGGTGAGCGTTAGCGAGCCCTTACATCCAAGAATGCAATACGATAGTGAAAGCGTGAGGTAGCTCGAGGACTACACCGCGCTCAGGTATCCCCATATCGGAAGTAGCGTGCCCGAGTTCCTGAGAATACTCGTCGACAGGATTTTCTGTGTCGAAACTTGACTTCGAGTTGACTTGAAGCCGGATCGCTGAAGTACAATCAACTTCTACTTTGCTTTCAATTCATAGTTTTATCTCTGACTGTACTAGACAAAAATACATTCAAATTATTTGTGGAATATTTCACAGTTTGGCAGCTTTTGCAAGAATATGTAATAATCCGTCTCAATGTGCCACAACTTTACGGGGGTGTCAAAATTTGTCAAAACTTGTCAAAATATGAATTTCGAGGTTTTCCTGATGGATCTCAAGTAAGTACGCACCTTTCCTATACTTAGGGTGCAAGATGTGTATCAACGTTTCGGCAAAAGCGGCCTTGAGTCCAAATTCATCCTGCATGAATACTGTCAATCACAATTCCATGAATTCTGCTCCAATGCTCCATCTGCCATTACTGAAATCAAAATCTACTGCTACTTATATAGTGCCACCCACTGGCATTGTTGTTGTCCTTTGGACTTAACTACAAAACTTGCATTCTACTAATGCAGCACTATTGTGTTAGGGACCGGGTCAGGAATCAGACAGAGAAGTGAGCGAATGATGAGAGTTGATTCGACGACTATACTGAGATGTACATGATCTTATATACTAATCAGAAAAGGAGCTAGGGAACTGGAAACGAGATTGTGCGGGCTAGACAGGAGTCTGCGAGTGGTGCGATGAACGGAAACATCCCCTGCGGATGGTCCCTGTCTGGGAGCGGCAGAGTCGTCCGGGAATGACGACGTAAGGATGTAATCCTTACATTGTAATTGACTAGACATGCCTATTCCAAACATGAAATATTTTGTTGTAAGTGTCATGTAGGCTATGGATTGATTGCGCTCGTGCAGCATTTCTGGAACCAACAGCCAGAGCTACTCCAATACTCTCTGCTTGGCCAATCCTGGCCAAGTCAAGAGTTGCTTGGGCTGGGAGCATGGTCCCATGGTAGACATTTGAGTCAAAAGACCTGCAAAGGAATTGAGTTTTGGAACAGTGCATTTATCCAAAGCCTACCAGATCATATTGGCTTGGGTCCGAATGAAGAAGCCATATTCAGCCATGCAGAATGAGAACTCACTCCTGGCTAAATTGGTGCCATTCAATCGTAACTGGGCAGTAATGGTTGGGGCCTTATCATTGTCACGGTGAATTGTTGCCACATAGTTCTTGCAGTCAAAAGAGTTGACTCCCAAGAATCCAACTTTGCCACAAAGTTTGCCTGTTTTTGCTATCTCTTCGACTATATCTGGGACAAAGGGTCGGGCAGTTTCAACAAGTGCCATGTTGTTCTGTATAGGGGTTGGAATGATAAAAGAACAGGATAACCATGAAGGAAACACCCACCCAGGCATGATTGAACAGAATATCAAGACCTTCATAAGTGGTGGCTTCTATGCCTACATGTGCATTGGCAAATTCAGCTGGACCAGCTCCTGATCCGACGCGCCATCCAAAAGGCCTGAGCGGTTGAAATTTGTACCACTCAAATTGT